>OMLC01046727.1:0-11385 GCA_900302585.1 Regalecus glesne | reverse complement strand
CTGGTACAACATACCTGTGATATATCTCCCATAACTAAGCAAGGCCAACAGAAAAAGGTTTCTTTTCCATCTCCACTCTCTCCGCCACATATCGACGAAAAACCCTCGTAGAGAGATTCACTGGATCTACCTTGGTATTTTATTCTGGGGCATGGTCTTCCATCCTTTTTTTAAACGAAGACGTTGTTCGTGGCTTAAATTATCCCTTTGGGTCGATCTTAATTCAAAAATTTTCGAAACCCCCCAACGATATTCACTACCCAAAGCCAAATCCATGATAAGAGAAAACCACGATCTCGCGCGGTTTAGCTCGAGGTATTCAGATCTCAACTGAATAGGTCAGAGCCACCCACCCGCCTGTGATACAATGGCGTGTGTGTAACAATCAATTGTTGTTGACGTCATTTTTTCGCAATAAAACAACGACGATGTATTCAGAATCATCCTGAATCAACTGAAGAAAAATCCACAAAATATCTTAAATAAAAATTTCAGAGGCAGAAAAAATTTATTGGTATCTCTGGAAAAAACAGGTATTTGTGAATACCTTGAATACCCCCCAGCGCCGCCCCTGGCGTATTCAATAAGTGTCGACAAGAAAGAACCATTCACTACCGTGCTCCTGTTACACTCAGCCTCTCTTCCAAAATAGAATGTGGTTAACATAAGTGATAACAGCATTTTACACGTTCCCGAATAAAATCCACTTGTGTTCCAACAAAGAGAGCATAACACAACAGTCAACAATGACAAGAAAGAAGGATAAAGACGAAAATGTAAACTATATAATGGCTCTAACGTTACCTTGACAAGTCCCTGGTTTTAGACAAATTTGTTGAAACTAGGCACGTAGTGGTTTAGACATTTTAGTCCACTGACGAAAGAGAAATCAAAAAGAAACGTTGTCCGCCGCGGTGCGGACCAAAATGGGCTTCCGGTGAAACAGTTCAGACCGTCCACCAACAAAAACACACAAACAGCGTGACTGTAGGGCCATGTGCAAGTAGGTCCTGAATTCCCACTCGAGGAGCCCAAACGTAAAATCAAACAAAATCCCAAATACCGCAGGTAAAATAAGTGAAGTGGGTTAGGCTATATAAATAAACACTGCATCTCGGGCTAAGTGCATCAATCAATGTGGAGTGGAAAAAATAGCCTAGCCAATTAGGTAAAGTTAGCCAAAACGAACAAGGGCTCTGGACGAGCCAAAATATGAGTCTCCCAAGCGGGGACAGCTAAGCAGCGGCAGCTTGCCCAAACGGCTCCGCCGTAGCCATCTGGCCCATCCTAAACCGGGCCAGGAAAGAGTGAAGACAGTGGCCCTACCATGTCAGGTTTGGAAACTCCTTCAAAAATAACTCCGCAGCACCAGTGGACTCAAATGAACAGGAGCCCCTGGACTTCAACTCGATTCTCAGAATGGCAGGATAGCACACACTGTATGACAACCCCACCAGCTGCAGTTGTCGTTTGATCAGGTTGAACGCCATGACTTTCCTGTGTAGTGCAGGAGAGCGGTCTGGAAAAATGAAGATGCGCCAACTGCCATATCGGAGCTCCTTCTTCAAACGCGAAGCTGAGAGAATCTGGGTGACGTCTCTAAACCGGATAGCTTGATCACGAATGCCCTTGGTTTCTCTCGATTCGGTGACATCCTCACCAGGGTGCGGTGAGCTCTTTCGATTTCCCACTTGGCGTCAGGCAAACCCAGAATCCTGGGGAGCTGGTTTTTTAGGAAAGCGATGGCGTCTCCTCCCTCTGTTCCCTCGGGGAAACCGGCGATCCTCAAGTTTTTGCGTCTCTGACGATTCTCGTAGTCATCTAGCTTAGCTTCCAGACGCATGATTTCCGCCGCTTGTTTCTTCTCGTTCTCCACCACATCTTTTTGTAGATCCACAGTGGCTGCACCATGGTCCGCTGTTATAGCGTCGAGTTCAGCCACCCGGTCCTTAGTGCTTTGCAGGTTTTGGTTGAGCTGATCGATGAGGGCATCCACTTTAGTCATTCTGGTGCTGATCGTGTCCGGGAGTGAAGACAGAATGGCTTCAATTGCTGGTGCAAACCATATTGGGGGCTGCGTTGCATCGGCTAGCCCTGTGGGCGCTGTGCTAGCATGAAACTCAGCAACATTAGCTTCCGTGGACTTCGTCGTGGTAACGCTAGGTTGCTTGTTCTCTCTCCTTCTCGTTTTCTCCATCATTTTAACTTCCGAATTAGAATGTAGTGTGGATCACAAAAGTTTAGCAGTGGTTATTTGCTAAGGGAATCCGATAGATTAACAGTAATGTTCAAGATTATAGAAAGGCTGAGCAGACGTTACTGGTCAGTTGTCCGCCATAACCGGAAGTCCCGAGATTGATATTTCTGAGAACCAATGGACATGTATCAGCTTAATATGCTGGTGAGAGTTTAACTAGAAAAATCATATAAGATACTTCATTACACCATCTCAGATATCTCACTATAGCAATAAAGTCCCCGTTTGCTGGAGAAAGTGTGGGATTGTCTTCTGGCACGGTCCCATTATTAAAAACCTTTGGAAGGCGATACACAATGCTTTACAGGACATCTTTCATGAGGACATTCCTTTGGACACTAAGACTCAGTATCTTGGAAATATACCTCAAAGTTAGCCAAAAGGGGAAAAGCACTTGATGAATGCAATGGTGGTGGTCAGGAAAAAAGCTATTACCAGAAAATGTTTATTTCCAGTGTCCAACAATTACTTCATAGAGAGATATTGTCACATAAATCTACAGAATGGAGCAGATTATAGCTCATGTCAACCAAAGAATTGAAATGTTTCTTGAGCACTGGCAAAAGTGGTTCAACCATGTCACAGATAAATGGCCTGATTGAATTTGCTTTACTTTATTGAAGATGATTTCTCCTGTTTTTTGTTTTTTTTTTGCTACCATGGTATTATTTTTGCTTGTTCTTCTGTGTGTGTTATGTCATATGCATAGAATCTGAAAAAGTGAAATAGGTGTATGTGAGTTTATGAACACTAATAAAATAAAATTTAAAAAAAGGAAGTATCGACTACAAAACACAAGCTGAATAGCTAGCATTACATGTTATTTAATCCTGATTGCACGCTTCATATGGTCTTTATTTCAATTCTTTTACCTACCTATGTTGGATACATTCATTGTAAGTCACTTCAGATAAAAGTGTCTAATAAATGCCAATACTAAAATAGTAAATAGATCCTTAAATAGAAAATAGTAAATAGATCCTTGTGCACTGCCACTTCAACAGAACTAATCTTGGATTGTATAAATCGTGTTTTAAACTTACTGAAAAAAACAGGAGACCACATGGTCATCAGAAACACATATTTATTTTTATAAAAGGTAGATTTTAGACCCTTGAGCAAGACACTGAACCCCTAACTGTTTAAACCCTGCAATGAAATAGTAACCTGTAGAGGGTGTTTCTCTACCTTTCACTCAATGAGTGCTGGGATAGGCTTCAGCATGACTCTGCCACCTGTCTTTGGATAAGCAGTTGGCGATGTATGGATAGATGGGATTCAGACATGCTAAAGGTGTTCACAAAAGGTGCACATCTGTTGATGAGGTTTCTATAAGATCTTACATGAATAAATTGGCATGGAAAGTACCAAGGGATGGTACATAAGGCAGAGCCCAATAGTGGTGAGGGTACAGAAAATATATTTTGCCAGTTGTCTTTTGTTTCCAAGTAAGACTACAGAATAAAACAAAAATAAAACAGAACGTTGTCTTAAAAATACAAATATTCATTAAGTGCCTGCCCCCACAGATAGTACAGCTAAATGTGAGCATGAGCATCACTTTGTGATGGGTTAGTTAGAAGCTAGGTTCATGAGATTCAACACATCTGACAGAGACAGAGAGAGAGAGACAGAGAGAGAGAGAGAGAGAGAGAGAGAGAGAGAGAGAGAGAGAAAAAAGGCTGTTGGAATTCTGATGTAAAGGAGGATGACCACAGCGGAAAAAGGAAGACAGCTTGGAGGGTTATGCATTTTGTTTTGCTTGGGATAATTTGTACTTTTCTGGGTATGTAGGGCCTATACAGGGTGGTAAAATCATTAGGGCTCCTGGTGGCCGAGATACACCACACTCAGCCATCTGGTGATGAGTCACAATCTCCCTGCTTCTCTCAGGGACTCAGGCCAACAGCAAATGAATGTCTGTGAGCATGTGTACGTGTGTAAGTGCATGGTTGTGTCCCTTTGTTACCTTAGCTCTCAGTTTAATGTGATGGGAACTCAGCAGGGCCATAATCAGTAAAAGCTGAGAGCATGCATATCTGGATTCCATCTGCAACACGGTGATGACAGAAGTTTTGACAAAACATTTAATTTATTAAGGCTATGACTGAAATAAAAGCCCTGTGTATCAAGCGACATTGGGGACACTTTAAAGGAAATCATCAGGTTGCAGTGTCACTGAATCCTAAAAGGAGGTGACCATTTCCCCATCATCTTCACTGAGGCTTCCATTTTTTAATTGTCACAATTAGTCCTCACGTTTTGGGAGTGGATACAGACTTAGCATATAGTGCATGAGGAATTAAGGCTGGATGCCCTTCCCGACACCGTGTGATGGGTTTGAACCTGCAATTTTGGCATGTCATTTCCTGAGGTGTGCGCTCTACTGCCGAGCTGACACAGCCCCCTTATCGTCACTATCATCTGTATAGTAGGAGATAAAATGTAAGCTAACAGGAATTCCTGTATGCCAATATGAATATTCTGTCAAACGATAAGGTGGTGATTGCTGTCAGGCAGCGGGAGCTGAAGTGTCAAGAGGAAGGACAGTGTTGTGTACGTGTAAGTGTCTCACCTGAGAACATAAGTGCAGCAAGTGCACATTACCAGAGATGTATTCTTGAGGGACAAGGTTTTGAAAGCATAGACATGAACAGAAACAGACACTCTTAAACAACAGTCTGGAGAAACCACGTTACAACGATATGGGTGAAATGCATCCAGAGCTCCACAAATGAAATATGAAAAGTAAAGGAGAGAGGCTGAAGGCAATGCACATGGTAATCTCTCCAATATTATACATGCCCGATACTGGCATGCGTGCTGCCTCCTAGATAGATGCTGCCAACGAACGACCTGCTCCTGTGTGACAGCTCCCCTCCTCCAGGCCAGTGCTGACCCAAATTTATCCATCCTGCACTGGGACACCAGGCACTGTGCTATGTTCGCTGGTGACGCGGTACCGTTTCTGGCACAATCACTATGGCTGGAGAGACTGGCTAGGCAGATGCAGTTTTACTGCCCCCTAGCCACCATCTCATAGCTTCATTTTAGTACATGAGCAAAAAGCACATGGCAATGTGTCCATTCATTTTTTGATTAGTGCTAAATGAGTGAGAACTCATGTTTTTCTCAGTGCTAAGATATAAGGGCTGCAATCACAAATGGTCCCAAGCCCATTATTGTCTCACTTTTGCACCTCATAAGTTGTATTTTATTGCTAACTGTATTGTATTTTGTACTTTATATTGCTTATGTTTAGTACTTATTTTCAGACTCTGCAATTTTCATTGCAGATTTTATTTCTTATTTCTCTTTTTATTCTCTGTTGGCACCATTTGAGGCTGACGATGCAATTTCATTGCACTTGCTGACTTTTGTGTCTTTATTTTTATTCATTTTTTTATCGACTGGTGATAGGCATGGGCACAAATCCATGAATACTCGAATGGCATACAGAGCTTTCTTTACCTGTTCTCCCAACTCCCCCTGGAAAACAGATAGCAGGTCACAAGAAGACTATTTTTTTAAAGTGACATTGTTTATTAATGAATATTTATATAAACATGTCAGAGTTTAGCCACTAGGCTAATTCCAATCTGTTGTCCTAAGCAGTTTGGAGCTCAGTGTCTGGCTCAAGGACACTTAGACATACTTTCTGAAGGAACTGGAGATCAAACCATCAATCTTCTGATTACCAGATGAGCCATGTCATCCCCAATGACAATTAAGTACTTGAATCTTGAACTGTCCAATTTTTGTATGAAAAAAAATCCAGCAAGCTTTACTTACCATCAATCTCAATGGAAAGGTTAATCTAAGTTCAAGATTCAAAGTTTAACCATCTGTGGCCTATCTTGAGGTGAAATGCATTGTATTGAGGTTTGACTAATCAAATTTTCCATCTTATTGTTAGTCCACTATGTCCATCCCCAAATTGTGGGGTTGGACATAGACTTAGGTGGAGGTTGGGGGTTTAAGGCCAGATGCACTTCCTGACACCCCACAGTGGGTTTGAACCACGAGCATCTGGCTCGTTACTTCTCAAAGCACATGTTCTAGCACTGAACCACTGTGGTCCCCTCTCAGGACCTGTCTGAGGGATAAGGCCACTGAAACAAAGAGAAATTGAGCAAAGCCCTTAATTAATGAATATAGAGTAGAAAAGAGAAAAAAACAGGGTTTTGTATGTTACCAGGTATCAAACCTTAGAAACCCCAAATACATACAGAAAAAAATATTTCCGTGTACAAACATTAGTATTTTCAGAGGATGCAGTATAAATAAATGTCCCTATACTGAGAATCACAGAAGGGAAATTTTTAAAGTTCCTTTCTCTCCATCATTACATTACATTTCAGGTATTTAGCAGACGCTCTTATCCAGAGCAACGTACATCAAGTGAGCAGTTAAGGGTTCAGGGTCTTGCTCAAGGACACCTCAACATACTATGTGCAGAACCGGGGATCGATCCTATAACCTTACGATTGCCAGACGACAGCTCTACCCACTGAGCTATGCCGCCATCATCACAGGGATTAAACTAGGAGAAACTCCGTAGTACTTCTGGGAAGAAAACTTCAGCCAAGAACCCCAACCTTTCCTTTCCCTTGCCACATTAACTAGCTCTGAAAGGGCCACACAGGCCAGTGTAGAGATATAATTCTCCACCTGGTGTCATGGCAACATAGAAAACTTATTCCAACATTATAGACAATAGCTTGTATCTTTGCCAACAACAGGCTACATTGAGTAAATAAACTGCAAAGCCCAAACTTGATTAAAGTCTAAAGTCAAGCCATTAGAAGACTGCTTTGGCTAAGGCATTGCTCAAACTCTGAGGGCTTGACATTACCTCTGAAACTTATACGCGTCAGGTTTCTCTTATGCTTCGGAAAAAAATACCACAGAATTAAAATCCTTACTTTCCAGAGCTAACATCATTAGTTGTGAAACATTGCAGTTTCACATCAAGAAAGTGGTCCTTTAATATCTCCCTTTGGCACTAAAATCACATATGCAACTAACTGTAAGGTGATTGCCAGACCTTCCACCTCTGCTTCAGTCTAACTTGATGCCATGTTGAATACAAAGAACAGAAAGGCATTGTTTAATATCACCCGGCATGCCAACAATGGCAAGACTCTACCAAAGGCTTTTGCCAAGCATGCACAAATATTTAAATATGTGCATGGAATGCAGTGCATACTGGTGTCAAGTAGCTTTCAATGGTTTCTGGGTGCTTGCAGGATAACAGGGGAAGATCCCAGCAACATCAGAAGAACAGGTAGTCAATTCGGTAGTCAATTCCAATATTAAGAAAGTATTGCTTTGTGTACACTGACTACCTACCACTACACTTGTCATGAGCAGATGCAGTTACAATGCCCCTAAGATACGCTCGCCAGGCTTGAAAAGGGCTAATGTCAGTTTACCTAGAGGCGTAAACACCGTTTCAGTATGGGTTTCCCGTTCCTGGGGCAAGGCAAGTATTGCAGCCCTTAAAATACTCTAAAATATTACATGGCAACATCATGGCAAACAACTGGGTGTAAGATGCTCCAACATTTGAAGATTTTCTGTGAGAGGGAGGGCGCATCTTTTTTGAAAGTTATTATTACTACCTTTTTTCCTTTTGAAATGTTTCACCCCTAAGAATTTTGTGCCCAGGGCAACTACCTCTGTGGCCCTGCCCATGCAAACCCACTGCTCGGTAAGATCTTCTTGCCCTTCATAGACTACAAGGCCCGCAACGAGAGGGTACACTCAGAGGTAAAAACATAAACAAATTTGAAGCTATGCTGCCTTCCTCAATAGACAGGCTTTCTTGAGCTTTCATGTCAGCTTGGATGGAGGCGGCCCCGCTGTGATTTCAGGGCTAAAAAAGGCCTATCCTCATCTGAATGAAAGTGTTCTATGTCCATCCTCATGCCATATTTTTAGGGTTCTCCATAAAAATGACTAACTTCACTGAATTAATAAACAAGCCCATTAAATAAGAGTAATGTGAACACACGGTGGCACGGTGGTTAGCACTGTAGTCTGTCATCCAGAAGGTCCTGGATTCAAATCTCTTCCCGGGTAATTTCTGTGCGGCGTTTCCATATTCTCCCCTTGCCTGCAGTGGTTTCCTTCAGGTCCTCCAGTTTCCTCCCACCATCAAAAAATATGCATGTTAGGCTTAATACTGATGCCCTTAATACTGTGTCCCTGTGCAAGGAAATAGGAAAAATGACTGGAGTTGGTTCCCTGGCACCAAAGCAGCTCACTGCTCCCATACAATACGATGGGTTAAATGAAGAAAAATGGATTTCCTAATCAATCCCGTAAGGGGAAATTTGGATTTCTCTGCATTTTAACCCATCCTATTGTATAGGCGCAATGAGCTGCCAACATATGGCGCTTGGAGAGCAGTTAGGGGTCCAATGTCTTGCTAAAGGACACCTCAACATGCTTTCTGCAGGACCGGGGATGGAACCTAAAACCTTCAGTTTGCCAGATGACCACTCTACCCACTGAGGTATTTTTCCCCCAAAGACATACTTTGTGGCAACCTAGAAAGACAAAATAAAGTGGCTTCCGTCCTTTCTAATTATTAAAGTTTATGTATTCTAGTGGTTGAATTTTGCACATATATGGTTATTAAACACTTATTTGGCTATTTGATGGATTTCATGTTCTTAGTCCATTCAATGTGAGGATACCAGGGGATGTATTTTCACTAATTTGGGGCTTTCCATGGAATTATTTAACAGCCACAACACCCCACCAACCCCACCCATATAGACGTGACTATTTTGTCAAGGTCCATATTTCCTCCCTTTGAGTTTTATTATTGCAAATGTACTTTAATATATTGGTGTATTTATTTAATTTCGGCCATAAATTCCTGACATTAACATCACTTTACAGGACCCCGGCAAAGCCTAGAGGCTTGCCAAGAAGAGTGTAATGGCAGAATGGTTTTTAGAGTGCAATAAAACACAAAGGTGCTCTGTCATTGTACTACATTTGCCCAGCCCCCACAGTGAGGAGAATGAAGAGGCAGGGAAAAACTCAGGTTTGTATCTTCATGAAAAATTTAATTCTCATGCTGAAAGATTTCAGCAATGAAATGCCCACTAACCATCTCTGCTCCACTGTGCTGGGCAGCACAGGATGATATTTCAGAGCAAGAGTGAAAAATGCCATTGCATGTAATGGCTCCCCGACTGACAAGCATCGGAGAGTACTGACCAAGCTGTTTGGGTGGAGGTAATAGTTAAAATTCACTGGAAGTGTCAACATTTCACTATTCTGACTCAGACTACGTTACAGGATAATCACTCCAAATCTAACACATGGCTTGATGTCAAGCAATCTGAACTCTGCATGGCACAACGCTATGTATTGGTAAAGGTTGGCTTAATTGAAATATGGCAAAGCTGAATTATTTTCTTATTACATAAGATACAGTACTTAGGTATTCAGTGTCTTCCTCAAGGACACTTCAACATGCATTTTGAAGGAACTGGGGATCGAACCACCAATCCTCTCATTACTAGACCACCACCTTACCTCCTGAGCTATGCTGCCTCCATATGAGTATATTAGAGTGACAGCTCAGGTTGAAAAGTTTGTAAACAAACTAAGAGAGACAAAACTGAGATGGTTTGGACATGTGGAAGAGAGATGAGAGAGTAACGCTGAATATGGAGCTACCAGGCAAGAAGAGGACCAATGAGGAGGTTTATGGATGTGGTGAGGGAGGATGTCGAGGTGGCTGGTGTGACAGAGTGAAATACAGAGGACAGGAAGAGATGGATGATTCACTGTGGCGACCCCTAACAGGAGCAGATAAAGGTGCCACTAGTAGTAGTAATAGTATATTGTTGTCCTCAAAGAAACAGATGTTAGTGGTTGTGTTTGCTTGTAATCTAAGGATATTAAACATCTTCAATTTAAAACACAAATTATTGGCATTTTTTCCGTGGTGGCCATTAAAAAGTACCAGATCAAGACACCATTAAGTATTTGGAAGATTCAGAAGCAGTTGGTAAATATGCTCTAAAGACTGGTTTGCATTGCAGCTATTCATTATGAGAATTGTTTCATAGAATTGTCTTGATGCATGCTCAATAATCCAGGTATGCAAATCACAATTAAGAGGTGAATCTGTTCAACTGGATCAGAAGTTAATTTGGAAACGTTTCATCACTCACCAGCTGACTTCTTCAGTCTGAGCTGAAAAAAAACATTCCCCCCTTATAAACAGTACATCGATACCACACAAAAATAGGCTGGGTTCACATGCAAGTTGGGTGATCAACTGCACATTCAGTGGCAATGAGCACCATTCAAAAAGGATTGGGGAATATTTGCAATCACGGCATTGTAAGATGCCAACAGATGTACTCTCAAGCCACCACCCCTATTCAAAGACGGTTGTTCCCTCTCAACATAAATGGCCTTCTTCACCCCCCTTTCAAAGCAGCCTTTCTCCCTATCAAGGATGTGAACATCATCATCCTTGAATCAGTGGCCACTAGCCTGTAGATGGGTGTTGACCAGAGTCCTGGCCTGGCGTGTTGGCTCTCCTATGCTGCACCATTCTTTTAGCCAGCGTCTGTTTGGTCTCCCCGATCTATAAGTCACTGCAGTCCTCCTGGCATTTAACAGCGTACACTACGTTACTCTGTTTGTGCTGGGGGACCCGATGCTTGGGGTGGACCACCTTTTGCCGCAGTGTGTTCAGGGGTTTGAAAGCAACTGAGACGCAATGTTTTGAAAACACGCGTCTCAACTGTTCCGACACTCCCACCACATACGGAATCACTACCGGTCTACGTTTTGGCTCCTCCCCTCCCTCCACTTGGCTGGAGCTCTGTCTGGGACCCTTCCTGGCTTTAACAAACGCCCACTTAGGGTAACCACACTTAACCAGGGCCTGTTTGACTTTCTCTTGCATTGCTGCATAGTGCTATGGCCTTATGTTCTCAGTGCCACTGTTGATAGATGGCTGGGTGGGTGTTGTGTGCAATGTTCCAATGTTTTTTTAATAATCTGTACACAAGGACCTGTTTGTGGGTTGAAGATCACACTGTGGTGATGTAAAACTTTGGATGACAGGGAGGAGGATGAATCAAGTA
>OMLC01046723.1:0-13020 GCA_900302585.1 Regalecus glesne | reverse complement strand
GGGGGGGAGGGATGGGACTTTGGGGGTTGGCTTCAAGCAAATAGACAGTTTCTCATGAAACCTCGATAGAGTGTTACATTATTGTAGTGTCTAACCTGACTCGTACACACACGCACACACAGATACTAACCCCCTAAACTCCAAACAAATGTAGTTTATGGGGACGAACACATAGAAACAAAGCGGACATACCAGAGATAACTGACCCACTTCTAATGGGTTTAACAAATTGAAGGCCACGAGCACAATGACATACTCACACACAGAAACACTCTCACACATGTTGCACCGCACTGTCATGCAAGCAAAACTGTACAAACCTACATCAAATGCATTTTTTTGGCCTTTGCTGAGGTGATCAGCTGTTCATTCTGTTTTTTTCCCTTTCTCCAAGATGAAGAAGGAGAAAAGAGACAAAGAGAGGGAAAATGAAAAAGAGAAGAACGCTCTGACAAAAGAGAAAGTGCAGAAGAAGAGGCAGACAATAACACCCACTTCAACCCCCAGGTCTAGGCCAGAGATCAGGTATTGTCAGGCTGACTGCAGACAAAAAACAGAGAAATGTTAAGAGGCTGACCTGAAAAATGTAACTGTTGTCCCTCCCAAAATGGAAACTCCACTTTAATTCCCATTATTTCCTGCCGGGGGTGGTGAAATGTGCAATGAGTGAGCCATCACTCTCCCCATTTGCATTAGTCTGGAACACCCTATTATGTCTGAGAATTGCACACACACAACCACACACTCATCCATTTTAAACTTTTAAACCCTAAGAAAATTGTCAGCCAGTGACACCACCGGCAGACAATTTATAAATAAGAAAATATCTGCACATTTCCTGGTTTGCCAAAAGGCCACATTGTACAAGAAAATGTGAATATCAATGTCTTTATGCATGTTCAATAATCCAGGTAAAGAAATCATAAAAAGTTGAGTCAATCAGTTTATCTGGATACCAGATGAACTGATTATTACCATTACTGTTTTCCTTTAGGATTTCTTCCCTTCTACTAACTTTTGCTACAGTGGTATGATATATTCCCCTCTGCTTACCTCTCATTCTCTGAAACATCTCTTCCTCTCCTCTTCCTGAAATGTCATCTTCCAACTTCTCTCCCGCATCAGCACTCCAAAGACCAGAAACAGACCTTCATCACCCGCTACCCCTAAAAGCAGCCCTTTGTCCCCCTGCGTGTCAGTGGCAGCCTCCAAGGCCCCTTCAGGCAAAAAGACACCACCTCCAGGCACCAAGACCAGGCCCAAACGGGCCCAGACCCCTGTCAGGGTCCAACCTCCTACAGTTTCAGCAGTCAACGTTGAGACAAACAGTAAACCCCTGCAGCCTGATGCTCCGGAGGAGGCTAAGAGTGAGTATAGTTGGCATGTGTATAATGAGCAGGTGTTAAGGTGACCTGGAGACTTTGGCTGACATTTAGATATCATAGTTCAGTTCATACGCATAAGATGGCCAGAGATTAAACATGTCAGCAGCCTATTTTCACAAAACCCTATGTGATAGCTTAGCTTTGGATAAACTAGCTTATTCAAATGAGTGGTAGCATACATTTATATATAAACATAAACTTCACCTAAAATTCATAAGCTTTATGCAGATATACAAACTTTACTTGTGTATGAATATGATGACAATGAAAGGAATTTAGTAAAGTATAAGCATAGCTGGGTCATGAAAATCGTCTGTTCACCTGACCTGCAGTTCATCATCTGGCTTTGGAAGCAGAGTCATCCTCTGTCTCTTCTCTCTCTCTGTCTTCCCCTCTACCTCAAAAACAGGCTCTGGCAATCTTCCTGCCGTTGTGGTGTCCTCTGCACCAGTTACACTGCCTTCTTTAAGCCCACCGGTCACCACAGTGGCCCCCCCAGCTATACAAAGTACGGAGTCGGCTGCCTCATCTACGTCTCCTGCACCGACTCTCCCTGTCATCCCTGTAACCCCTGCCATTGCTCCCACTACACCTGCACCTACCCCCACTACTCCAGTTGTGTCAATGGGTAGGCCGTCAGCCGGTACCAATAATCCAGAGGAAGCTTCCCGTGTCTTGGCTGAGAAACGCAGGCAGGCTCGCGAACAGCGGGAAAGGGAGGAGCAGGAGCGTCTGGAGCAGGAGCACAGGAATAGGTCAGTCAGTATGACAGGAGAATGTCAGCAACATCATGTGACATCAAATGGTGTTGATTCAACAGAATCCTCCAAAGGCTAACAGTTTGCATGGGTTTGTGTAGTTTACGTGCATCCCCAGAGCGATAGGAGGTTTCTCTTCATTAGACTTTGCACAGTTCTGACCACCTACTGAAACACACAGTAGGTGTGTTTTCATGCTGTCCCCTAAAGCGTGTTAACAAAATACTCACAGGATCCTGCGTGAGGAGGCGATGGCCCGGGAAGCAGAGGAGCGGAAGCGCAGAGAGGAGGAGGCCCGCCACATGGCTGAACAGCAGCGTCTGATGGACGAAGCTCAGCGGATTCAGGAGGAGAAGGAGGCTCAGCAGAGAGTTAAGGCAGAGCAGGAGGAAAACGAGAGGCTGCAGAGACAAGTTAGTACCGGGCACCACTGACAGACAGACAGGCACAGACTGGGAGCCATGTTGTAACACACTTCATTTAGTCCATTAACTGAATGTCCCACTGCGTCTTGTATGACAATGTTTTGAATGAAAACCTTTATTTGTTTAATCAAAGCCTGTTTCTATTCACTGGAAGTTACATAGCGGTTGCCAAGTAGCTATATTGAAAGAGCTCTCTTTTGGCATCGACAATCCCAGTTATGAGGGGACTCTAAAGAGCCTTAGTCGTGGAGTTATATAAATATTTATCCATTTCTATCATGGAATGAGAGAATGGTAGAGAAGTCCAAACAAGCAAATACAAAAAAAGATCCAGCTCTTTGCTGACTGCCCTGGGATTAATTGTCTTTTCATGATGGACGGTGTTTTCACCTTTTTCATAACATCGACTCTGTTAGTGCCAAAGAAGGGCTACTTTTATGGATGTTATTTGACAAGCCAAATGGTGCTAGCTTTACTAGTGTTAGAGATTCATTTCCTCAGGGGCACCAGCCATGCTAAAGGTGAATGTGCTCTTGGTGATATCAACCACTTATCAGAAGTTGGGTCATGGAATCATGGTGGAGCCTATACCATGGGTACTATGACTGGGGGAAAGGCAGAGAACCACCCTGAACACGTCACCATTCCATCTCAGGGGTTGAAGCAGTTAGAGGTTTAGCGTCTTGCTCAACAACACTTCGACACACTTCCTCCAAGGGCCAGGGATCAAACCACACATTTCTGATACACCCACCCTACTTCCAGAGCTATGATGCCCCTTACAATATGTAAACACTGGTATATGACATGTTTAAATAAAACAAAGATAAAAGGCCGAGCAGTTTGTGAATCCTCATCAGCAACAAATACAATATATACCGAAATCTCTCATTGGGGTATAATTTTCCATTAACCGATCTGAATCCCTGTGATCCCCACATGAAGGGCAGACCCATTTACCATCTGGACAGATTAATATGTGCAAGGGTAGAAGTGCTGTGAAAAGAGACTACGTATTGTGTGATCTCTAACATCAAACCCTCTTCTGACTCACTCTCAGCACCCCCTCTCCACCCCCACTGTCTGAGTGTCTGACATCTGGGCAGATTAATAGAGGAGGATATGGGCCATCACAGTGGACGTGTTTGGTATGTGAGCCCCAACAGTCAGAGGACTCTTGTGTGTCCGGGCAGATGCCAGCTGGTGACCTCCATAATAGCGTTAGCCCAGTGTTTATCGGTGGCAGAGAGACCTATTGTGACTGGGAGGATAGTGACAGCTCTATATGGCCTCTGTCTGGTAGAATCTGCATGGCAGAGGGCCGACAGTTGGACAGGGAGTGACACTGGGACCATGCCTGAAGCATTAAGCAATGTTCAACCCCCCCCACCCCCACCCCTCAATTGAAGAGTTTTTTCCACACAGTCGGCGTGCATGCTCAAGAATAGCGTGGCCTCAGCTTTTCTCAGTTTCGCTGAAACGTTGTCTTTCTGACAATGAAATGTAACCGGGGTAAAAGTGTTGGGGCTGTTTCAGTTTCTTCTCATAACTTCAGGTATTTTCGATCACCAAAGCTAAATGCTTAACAAACTGTTGAGACGAGTCTGGGTGTGTTAACCATGACAGATGTTATCCAAACATTTATCAGAACTACATTTCCGGGGTCATTTTTCAGATCGGTTGAGTTTTTGCTGGGTTTAAAGCCCCAGTAATGTGTGTTGATGGGTGATTGTGGAACAAACGGACTCTGTCCTGAAGTCGATAGACTAGATTGGACTTGTGCTTCCCCCTATTGGTTATATTGGGAACTCATTTGTGTAGCAGAGACCAATGGACATATGCCCACCATATTTCCACTGCTGCTGCACTTTTCCATATTTTCAGAAAAAATCACACTGAAAAATGAGCAACTGATTTTATTAAGCTTTTCTCACTCTCAAATGTATCCAGTTGACTGCTGAATTAGAGTTTGATGTGATATAGAGATGCTACTACTGTGTCTTTCATTTGCTTTTTATGAAATGCATGTTTCTTTGTCGTTTCAGAGGGAGGAGGCTGAAGCCAAGGCCCGTGAAGAGGCCGAGCGCCAGCGTGTGGAGAGGGAGAAGCACTTCCAGAAGGAAGAGCAAGAGCGACTGGAAAGGAAGAGGGTAAGAGGGTTTAGGAGGGGACAGAAAACAGACCCAAGGAGGGAATGGAGTATTTTTAGAGTCCCAATAGTCACACACAGCCTATGTACTTCCACCAATGCATACATGAAGGACGAAGATACTGTCTGATGAACCTTTGTCTTTTGAACTCTGCAGCGCCTCGAGGAGATCATGAAGAGGACTCGGAAGAGTGATGCTGGAGATAAGGTCAGTATGAGGCCTTCCAGATGTTCTTGCACAAACTTGTCTCCATCCTTGTTCAACTGCATTGACTGCATTAGTCTGTTGTTCTTCATATTTGCAGAAGAATGTCAAAGCCTCCCCACATGTAAATGGGAAGGACACAGAGATAGTTAAAGGTAAGGGTCATGTTTTGTGACTGCCTTTCTCTCATTGACTCTTAGGGGATGCCTTCTCAATAAACAGTCAACGTCATCAAAAGCCTATTCATTCATTCACTTACTCATGGGTTTTTAGTTTGTTGATATATATTGATTATTACTCCGCAGCACCTGGAAGTCTACAAAGTCGGGAACCCAAAAATAACAGTACAGCGGTCCTCAGCCAAGGTGTGCCCAGCAGTGTTGTGAATGGTGTCCAGCCAGCCACGCACCAGAATGGCCTCTCAGCCAACGGGGAAGGTACTGACTATGAGGAGATCATCCAGGTCAGCAGCAGCGGCAATCCTGGACAACCACAGACCGGCATGATCAACGAACCAATCATGGCCTTTGAGGCAGGAGAGACCTTCCTAATGAAGACAGGCCCTATGAAGACTCAGCATATTGCAGGTGATTTAACTGGATAGGACATGAGCTCACACTATTTAACAGACACATCATGGTGATTTGGTACTTAACCCTTCCCTGTGGAGTAGAGGAAATGGTAATTTATAAAGAGTACATGTATTTCTCTAAGGTTCTGGATGCTGCCCAAAACTGGAGTATGATCCCATGCAATGTGATTTCATGCCAAGACTCCCATATCCAGTCTTGATAACAGCCTGATTCAAAATTTAAATCAACTCAATACAGTGATAGGACATTGTATCTGGCTTTTACTAATATGACAAACTAGTAAACTAATACCAAAATAATTGTCTCATCCAGGCAATTTGTAAAGGATTAGCTTTTGATATCTCCAAGATAAATCCTCTAATTGAAAGATAAACATTGCATCATATCTAAAATAATTTCAAATTAAAGATACATCATCCTCAAAGCTGGTTACACAGACTTGTGTTTGGTCAGGATGAACTGTTTCGGTTGGGCCCTGATTTTACTTCACATTTTTCATAAAATGAAGTTGACAGCTAAAATCATTCAAAGCTGAATTGTTTCTTAACTTCCTTTTATGTGACTATAACCCTCTGTTATATCTCACCATTCTTTTCACTGCTTTTCAGAGGTCCTGTGATTCCACTGGCATCAATGGAGAAACGCCTTATATCTTCGATTGAGTAGAGATTTGTGCCACACCTCAGCGGCTTACAAAGAAGTGTGCCAAACAAACTTTGAACTATGCTGAATTCACTATGACATCTAGTGGCCGCAAAGGACAAAGAGGAGTGAAACTCTGCCTGCAGAAGAAAAGAGCTCATACAAAAACAAGAAAGGTACCTCTTTACATTAAGACCACTCTTATGAATTATTTATAAATGTTTATAATTGGTTTATTAATTATGTTCTCAGCACAGAATATTAATAAGCAATTATAAACAAGTTATAACAGTTTTCGTTCATCAATACGGGCTCATTCTCTGGCAGGATCAAGTTACAGTTGCACGTTTTCATCCATCTATTCTGTTAAATCTCACATGTTGCTTGGTGCTAGCAGATCTTGCAAGCTACCTGCTAAGCAACCAATGCAATCTGAGGCTTAACCGTACAGGTAAAGGCACCTTTGTTCAGTGCAAGCCACCTATGTTCAGTACATCTCTGCACAGAATCCCGGCTGTTCCGTTTCCAACCACAGCCAGAGGTCCATAGTTAGTGGGTCATAATGGGCTAAGCCTCACATGGGGATAAGGGTTAGGTTGGATAAAGTATTCTGGGTTCACTAGTGTCCCCCTCTGGGTCGTCCAGGCCTCTTGGTTAAGTGAAGGAAAAGTACTCTGCTTCATTCTCCTCTGACGGCCAAGCACTGTGCTTCCCCCACCAGACCATGATGTGTGGACTAGTGAGGGCTAGTGGTCATGTGACTTGGAGGAGACACATGCTACCACTTCCTCCTTCCTGTTGATGTTCTAGAGGAACATCAAAGCAACAGATCCAGCCATAGGGAACTACGGGAATTCGGGTGGGAAAACAGGGGAAAAAAACAAAACAGATTATAAAGAAACAGTACAGGTAAATGTGGGCTCACTATTGGGCAAGCAACAGTTTACGGTTGCCCCTTACATCTAATATGTTATAACAATATGATTTATCAAGTGTTCCCAACCTGATTCATAAACTAATTATAAACCATCCATAAGCCATTTACAAGGGTAATCTTATTGTAAAGCAGTACCAAAAGGAAAATTGTATAAAAATAAGTGCAACCAGTATTCTCTGTCTTCTTCACTGTGTGTTACGGTGCAGCATTTGTTGAGTTTTAATGAACCGTCACTTGCAGATTTCTTGGTGCACCTTAAAATGACTGATAGTGTAATGAATTTTAGAAACAACAAGTTCCTGGAAATACATAATATTTGACAATGGTTGTTATTATTATCGCTGTTGTTAAGTTGTTGCTATTGTTATCTTATGTTGGATGATGTGTGTGCGCGTGTGTGTGTATGTGTGTGTTTTGTCCTTTTTGTCTTGAATTGAGTTATTTAACTTTGGGAGCATTGCAAGGAATGGCCACAGACAGTGTATGTAAATGTATAATGAGCCTGGCTGCCTAGGCCTCCTGTTACAGGGGATCTGTGAAATAAAGCTTTATGAAAGGGACCCGGGCGGATGTTTGTCTATTTGCATCCGGCTTTGTCTTGTCGGAGATGGGCACCACCGACCCAACAGGGAAGAGGCTTTATGAACTTAAACACTGGATTGGAGGAAAACACTGAAGCATTCAGTTACAAGTTCTGCCCTGTTATCAGCCACAATTTATGAGTTGTCCATTTTTTTCTTCGACTGTGGAATAAATTCTTCCATTACCTATACACTTATGTATATTGTAATTACCTTTACAGTTCCAAGAAATGGTTGGGAAGCCGTTTTATTTGGTGATTGTATTCTTACAATGAGATTTGAATTCTGCATTTAACCCATCCTATTGTATAGGTGCAGTGAGCAGCTGAAGCACCTAGGGAGCAGTTAGGGGAACCGTTTCTTGCTCAAGGACTGAAGCTCTTAACCACAGGGCACCAGAAAGGGCATCTGGCCTTAATCCCCCACATTCCATTTAGGTCAGTGTCCACCTCCACAATGTGGGGTGTAATCGGGACATGTTAAACAGACCTTTTACCATCCATCCATCCATCCATCATCAACCGCTTATCCGGAATAGGGTCACGTAATCATGCTGGAGCCTGTCCTTGTGTTCATCGAGCCAAAGACGGGGAAAACCATGGAGAAGTCACCATTCCATCTCAGATCTTGAGCAATGAGGTTAGTGTCTCGCTCAAGGACACTTCAATGTACTTTCTGTTGGGATCTGGGATTGAGCCACCAATCTTATGGTTACTAGACAACCACTCTATCTCTTTTTTTAATTCTTACTTGCAGAACTTGTAGATATTTTGGAGGACTACAAGAGGAGGAAAAAACAAAGGGTGGAGGGGGAATGAAGTCAAAGGAAGAAAGAAAGAAAAAAGCTGACAGAAGTGGAGCATTGAGATGAATATACCTGATACTGATGTGCATGCTTGTGTGTTTGCATGTGTTTGTATTGGCCATTTGTTCATTGGCATCCTTTATCTTAATTTCATCTTTCGATCATTTGCTTTGAGACATCATCTTGTTTTGAAAACATCACATGATGAACTCATTCAGAACTCCCCAGGAATAAAAGGAGTTACACACGAAGGGCAGATAAAATCAAACATGTTCCCATTCAGTTGAAAATTCACTTAATTCTGTCTCCTCAGCTGTTTTACATTTTCCTGTGACCATTTCCAAGACGTATTCAGCACAACAGCTCAGGTTAGCCCTGTTTCCTCATAGGATCTGGAGTTGGTCCCTGAACGCTGCAGTTGCTCACTACTCCTATATGATAGGATGGGTTAAATGCAGAGAACACATTTCATAGTGTGTATGTACCATGACCAATAAATAAAGGTTCTTCCTGTACAAGTTCCCATCTAAATCCAGCAGGTGGCAGCAGTGTAAACTGCAATGCAAAACCGAGTTCAGCACTCATTGGCCAGAAAGTGGAGAAATACCCTGAACGGGTCACCAGTCCTTCTTGTTAAGATAGTGAAGTATCTGAAATATGTCTGATTGATCTCGACAGAACATTTCCAGAACCAAGAGAAACGCATTAAGATGTACCTGTAGTCCAACCAACCAACTCAATTCAGGCCTCAGAACATACCAGACAAACTGGCTCATCTTACACAAGTGTCCCCTTCCCTGCCCCCAGAGACGAGCAAGATGCTAACACTTGAAATGTAGCAACTTATCTACTGACTATATCAATAACAAATGGTGGCTGCACTTCCATGTGCCAAGTCCTAGTGTTTTCAGTGAAAAGCTCAAGCACAGGGCAGCATAGCTCAGGAGGTAGGGCGGTCATCCAGTGATCAGAAGAGTGGTGGTTCAACCCCCGGTTCTGCAGTAGGCACGTCCAAGTGTCCTCGAGCAAGACACTGAACGCCTAGACTGCTCAGGACAACAGATGAAAATTAGCCTGGTGGCTAAATCTAGCATATTTACACTTCAAATGTTCATTATTACGCACTGTCCCTATAAAAGAGGCTTTATTTATTTATTTATAAATAAATACAGTTGATAATTATATTTATTAAATATATGTATTTATGTTTATATGATATGAATATGAATATATAAAATATGTTTATTGCTAGGAAGAAGTCGACTCCTTAAACAAGTACATGATAAATACTTAATTACGCAACAATGATTACTTTGAACAGAGTCCAAGAGGCCATCTGATCCTTGAAATGGGGAGGCCTAAGAGAATGTCTGTCACCATCTTTAATAATGTGATGCAACTCTTCCCCAGTCTTCTGTGAATAGAACTCATTATCACTGTAACTCAGGTTAATGTATCTTTTTTATACATGCTTAATAATCCAGGTGAGGAAAC
This sequence comes from Regalecus glesne, assembly GCA_900302585.1. Lineage (NCBI taxonomy): Eukaryota > Metazoa > Chordata > Actinopteri > Lampriformes > Regalecidae > Regalecus > Regalecus glesne. The sequence continues at coordinate 3,046 of OMLC01046723.1, read as the reverse complement.
CACAAAAACTTGAATCAGTTCATGTGGACATGATGTCCAGTGGGAGGAATCCTTACCTACAAGTCATTCCAGTTTCGTGCTCTTGAGCTTACTTTCTTGCTATGCGGGGCTTAAATGTCAAGCCAAACTCGATGAATCAGACCAAATGCTTCAGGTTTTGTGCAACAAATGAGGTCTGCCAAGTCATTTCAAACACAAAGGCTGCAGAGATACAGGAGTGTTACTGTGTCATCGACCCAGTGGCTGCAACATCACATGGAGTCTGTAATAAGCACCTATGAACCTAGTGGTCTCTCTCTCTCGCTCTCTCTCTCTCTCTATGACTCACCCTCTCTCTCTCTCTCTATGACTCACCCTCTCTCTCTCTCTCTATCACTCACCCTCTCTCTCTCTCTCTATCTATCTATCTCTCTCTATCTCTCTCTCTCTCTCTCTCTCTCTCTCTCTCTCTCTCTCTCAGTCGCCAGGCAACTTGGCCACAAAACAGAATTCTCAGCGCAGCAGCGGCCCCTAAACTTGGGTCACATTTGTCCGTCATTCTCATGTTGACCTATCAAGTGACTAACAAAATAAACTAGACTCAGTTTCACTATGGCCGAGCTGCCATCTGGCACCGCGATGTGATTCCAGGCAGAACCCATCAGAGAGGACACGCTGTGCCCTCTCTGCAGTGGCTTGCTGTGATTTGGTTAGATGCACAGGCCTAGTCACTGGGCAGTGGAAGGCTGCAGAAGAGCCCCCTCTCCTTAACTACAACAGGTTGCCAGGACTCATAGGGACCCCTTTAGCCCCCATGCCACCGTAAGGCTGGAATGCAACTCTTCTGACCTCTCCTAACCATAGCAGTTCTCTCCATGGTCTGAGGGCTTTCTCTCCACGTCAGGGAATATTCAAATGCTGTTCTTTCCCAAATTCCCCCTGCTAAGCATTGGTTAGATGGACACATAAGACATAAGGATGATGGAGACCCTCAGGAGGACTTTATTCATACGGGCCTGATCAGTCTTTGGGTGAATGGCACTGCTAAAGAAGGTCCTGGGTTCGAATCCCGGTCCGTCCCAGGTGCTCTGTGTGTGGAGTTTGTATGTTTTCCTCTTGTCTGTGTGCGTTCCCTCCAGGTGCTCTGGTTTCCTCCCACCATCGACGAGACACGCACGTCAGGGTTGATTCTCCTGCCTGTGCTCTTGAGCAAGATGGAGGTCATTGTCTGTATGTTCAATGACGTGAATAAATAAAGTTTGATTCTAGAAACGGGCAGATAGAGTCGACAACGATGCGCAAGTCCGTCTATCCCCATGCTCTTGATCTTGGGGGGAGGGGGACTCGGCAGAGACCCTGGTGATAAGTAGGATAAACCTCAGGGAGGGCCGCGGCACGCTGGCCCTCATGAAGGAGCAGATCTAGGAACAAGACACTTTGAGGGATTTGAAACCCCCCGTGGTCCAGAGAGCAGCATCACTCCTGTGAGACATCCGTGTCACCCCCCCGACTTCCTGGAAGCTTGCTGCTTTTGCATAAGTGCCTCACGGTTACGAGATATGAAAACTACCCAGCCTCCGCCAGGCCTTTTTGTGTCGCGCTGGGATTTCTGCGACAGAGATGCCGTGAAGCTTCCATGTCGCCAGGCCGGCATGGCGAGCGTCGGCGTGGTATTTGACGTGGACAGTCTCGGATGGTCGGCCAGCATGGCCTAACCCTCCACTGGGGCCTCAGCCAGACGTCACAGCGTCTTAGGCCTCGATGTGTGAAACGCCAAGCCGGGCGAGGGCCCTGGAAAATAAAGCCTGATTCTCTGAACCCAGCTTCTGGTGAGCAGCCACCGCTGGGAGTGTGTGATCCGCATTTCATTTCTGAGACTGAGGTGCTGCCACTGTTGGTTATGTGCAACATTTACTCACAGGTCCCTTTGAGACTCTCCATCCGTCCTCCACACCCTCACTGGCCCTCCGCTGAGGCCGCCGGAGCACTTCCTGGGCTGTGTTTGATCACTGACTGCCTCGTATCTCAAACTTTACACTGCTCATGTTTCCACTCAGTGTGCCGACTTTGCTCTTCATTGCTGCTATTTGACATTTCTTACCTCTCCTCTGCCTCTTTATTCTCCATAGGCACTATTTGAGGATGACGCCATTTTAATTTCCTCGTGTTTGCAGGATGACGGTGAGGTTCTTGGATGTGAATCTGAATTTGTTTGCATGCCAGCTCTTCTACCGGCCGACCCCGTGGCCATTTTTGCATCAGTATGCAAACACGAAGGATGCGGACGCTCTAGGGAAAGACGTCTGAGTAACGAAGACTGGGCGGTGTTGTTGAAGTGGGCTCTCGCCGCAGGACTCGTCGGACAGTCAGCTGCAGTAAGAAAACCTCAGCGTTGCTAGTGGGTCAGAGACTGGTCTGAGCGTCCGTGAAGCAAAAGGTAAGACATTTCTCCTCTCCGGTTCTCTCTCCAGTGGCATCGTGAGGGTCGAGCATCATCTTAAGACTCAGGGAAACGTCTCTCGGGGTCACAGAGGTTTTCTGTCTCTGACTCTTAGAACAGCCCCTCTGGTCGTGTGGTGCGTGTATGCGGGTTTGAACGTTTTCTACCACGTCTGTGCTGTCATGAAGTGTGATCTGAATAACGGAGAACAGCCCGGCGAGGTTTCCCAGAAAGCCTGAGACAGATCAGGGATCAGCTTTTAGAATAGCCCCCTTGCAATGAGAGCCTCATGAGGGACTGTGGTAGTCAGGGGTCTCCGGTGGTGTGGGGGGTATGACACCTATGTTCAGTACATCTCTGGGTCATACAGTCGGGGGTTTGAATCCCAGCTGCACCATTTCCAACCACAGCCAGAGGTCCATAGTTAGTGGGTCATAATTGGCTAAGCCTCACATGGGTATAGGGGTTAGGTTGGATAAAGTATTCTGGGTTCACTAGAGTCCCCCTCTGGGTCGTCCAGGCCTCTTGGTTAAGTGAAGGGAAAGTACTCTGCTTCATTCTCCTCTGACGGCCAAGCACTGTGCTTTCCCCACCAGACCATGATGTGTGGACTAGTGAGGGCTAGTG
>OMLC01046722.1:34025-50197 GCA_900302585.1 Regalecus glesne | reverse complement strand
GTTGTCATGGCAACACTGAGACTTGCCTCAGTCTGTAGACGGTGTTTTTGTGCCTGCAGCTGACAGAGGGCACTCTTGTACTCCTCCAGTTGACCCTGCAGTGCTGGAACCCTCCTCTGAGCAAGCAGCCTCTCTTGCTCCTTCATATGCACAGCACCAACAACAGCAAAACATGTGTATAAGCAACAGGCCAGAAACCAGAGAGTACAGGTGGAGTGGAAGTGTTAAGCATTACAGCACAATAGTCTTGATATGCATCCTTCTCAGCATAAACTTGCCATTGAGATGGACGTCATGTTACCCCAATATCACACTATAATAAAGTATCACCCCTTCATTTTTTCTTGAAATGAAGGGGTGCCTGTCGTTGTTCCTGTTGTTGTTGTTGTTGTTGAGGTAAAAGTGAGACAAAAGTGGTTCTGTTACAGTGTTCTGACAGACACAGTTCACATGTGGTGGACTCTAACTGCTGCAGGGACTGACAGGCAGAAGTAAAACAGAATATCTGACCTAACTTGTCAGTTACTGGGACACATTTTCACACAGATCAGCACACACAGCTGAAGTCTCACAGTGGCTTTATTCTGTGGGGTGACATACATCCGGACCAAGTTGGTCTCATCATTAGACTGTCTTTTTATTTTATTTTTTTCCTAAATTTATCCCCACCTGAATTCCCTGAGTGTCCTACTGCTGGGTCAGTCTCTCTGATACCCTCTAGAACATCAACAGGAAGGAGGAAGTGGTAGCATGTGTCTCCTCCAAGTCACATGACCACTAGCCCTCACTAGTCCACACATCATGGTCTGGTGGGGAAAGCACAGTGCTTGGCCGTCAGAGGAGAATGAAGCAGAGTACTTTCCCTTCACTTAACCAAGAGGCCTGGATGACCCAGAGGGGGACACTAGTGAACCCAGAATACTTTATCCAACCTAACCCCTATACCCATGTGAGGCTTAGCCAATTATGACCCACTAACTATGGACCTCTGGCCGTGGTTGGAAACGGCGCAGCTGGGATTGATCATGTCAATCTTCAAGCACTCGACAGAGGAACTGAACTTTCAACACTATAAATCCACCAAATGGCCTGTTGAGGGAAAGAAAATAAAGATTTGACACATTAAATTATGTTCACGTAACTTTTTTGGGTGTTAAAAAGGAAAATAAGATGGTCAAACTGACAAGACATTTGTTGGTTCATGGGCAGGGCCGGTAAAAACAGAACAGTAGCTAAAAAATGTACTTTTGCCATAGCCTTATCAGTATCTTGTATCAGAGTCTCAGCATGTCTTCATGTCAGATCTAAAGTTGTACAAAGCATCTCTTTTAATTACTACCTTTTTAAAATTTATTTTCAAGTGACTGATCTGATTCCTGTCCTTACACTGATATTCTTTGGTTTACACTTGAAACCACCTGCAGGTGTAGACTTTTGCTAGTTTGGTCAACCATGAGGAAATAGACAACCTGATGTTACACCACCATTCAAAATGCAATGAGAATGCCACAATTTGACTGAGGTGGGATTTGCCATGAGCTAAAGAAATCTGACCTGTGTGGCTACTTCTGAGTCACATTGGGAGTTACTAGATTCCTATCAAATTAATTTCCCCATATGAAAGTGCTCAAAATCAGATTGATTTCATGAGCATGTTTTCCTAGTTATGCAGTCATAGCACATCTCTGATCTGTGTCACATGTCAGGAGCAAAACTCAGAATTGGGTCAGTTTTACTAGGCAGTCTAAACATGGTGTTAGGAAACCCTGAGAGCATCAACCTGTCTCTTTCTGCACCTGTCCACTGTATATGAATTCATGATTGAAAACCGATAAACTCCAGCCTGACCCCCCCACACACACACACACATCCACTGCTAACTCACCTCCATTCGCTCCTTCAGCTCCTTCTCCACAGCAATGACTCTGGCAAGAAGCACAGCAGAAGAAGGTCATCAGCTCAGCTTTTCAGAAGCTCACAGCATTAGCTCACTAGCCGGCACGCTAACCGACCTGTAGCGTTTGACGCGTGTCTCTTTTGTTACTTGGAAACAGGCCGGCATATCTGAATGGTAGTTTGTGCCCTTGCCTGCTGCTCTCAGTATGTGAATAATGTCATTGATGTTCTATAAGTTAAAGATGGGAAACTTTGGGACTCACATTTTCCAGGTGGCCAAACACTTAGGAGCACCACTGTTCAACATTCTGGCCTGGAATTTCAGCTGCTCTGTGTTGCCGTCCTGCCACTCTCGCTGAAGCAACCTGTATCATGACAGATCAACTCTGACCATGTGGACATTACAGCTCTAGATGCTGACACAAAAAGATGAGACTTCCCAAACACAGAAAGGGTCAGGAAACTGGCTTTTTTGATCGCTGGAGACGGTGCCTGTCGAGTTCCAATGCTAACCCAGCCACTTTAACCCTCTTCATAGGGGAACAGATTTTTTTTTAAATCCAAAAGGATGGAGAAGAAAGCAGAGAAAATAACTGAAACTGAATATATTTAGTCAATATAGAGAATGTGAGTACACAGCTCCCAGCATGCAACGGTTCTTCCTGTTTGTTGTCATTCAAAACCTAACACAGGTTGATGGCAATCTCTGTGGATAGCAGCTGTTGAATTTGAGGATTGATGTGTCTGTAACGTGTCTCGTGGTATGTGCTTTTTCACTACATTAGTTGTTGTTACGTCTCTGCACTGGTGCCACCAAGACAAAATCCAAGGTGCTTATTTTACATGGTGACAGGTGATTCTGATCACTGTTGATGTGGTTAAGGGTACCTCAGGCCCAGTTCGATATTGTTGGGCATGGCATATTGCAGTCGCTCCAGTACCAAGGAATGCTGGGACTGAGGCACACAGCTCAGATAGTAAGTCACCACCTGAGGAACAAATGAAGTGGGTGAATAAGAAAAGTTCAGAGTGCTCAATAAACAGAGGGGTGACGCTTTATTAGCAGGCAGTGAGTTGGCCTTATGGCGGGAAGGTTGCTGGCACAAATCCCCAGCCTGCCTCATGATTGGGAAATCGTCCTGTGGAATATTTCTACAATCGTAGATGACTGTGATTATACCGGAGTTAATGGGAATGTGGAGCTTATACTGGTCTTAACATGTGTAACTATGTAATGGTGCAACAGAGTGGAGCGCAAAACAGACAAGGAACCCTTCCCAGGAAGAGTAAAACTAAAAGTGCAAGAGAAATGGAAAACATTTATGCTGAAATAAACTATTACAATCTGCAAATATTGAATCATTAAAAAATGTAAGTTCTCATCGCATGTTGTCATGGGAGTGCTTGTGATTTGCTACCTCATAATTGAGCAAATATGGCCTTTATTGCATTCTCTCCAGATTTGTGTTTTCTTAGTTTCATACTGCCCTTAACATCTTCAAAGGAGCTTTGACTTATGTCATCTTAACTTGACTTAGCTCCTCTTAACCCAATTCTTAAGAATGCCATATAAATTAAGTACTGATGATAGATATCAAATATCATTACAGAAGAAAACATTAAGCCATTTAAAAACTGCGAGTCTCCTTGCCTTGTTGTGGAAGCTGTAGAAGCTCCAGTACTCTGCTGGCCTGAAGGGGACATCTAACCGGGAGGGAACTGTGGACAGGCAACGCCAGACCAGGTCTGAGAATTGCTGGGGTTTACGTCTGTTGGCTGATCCTCCATTCTGCTTACTGATGATAAACAGGAGGTAACTTGGAAGAGGGAGAGAGAGAGAAAGAAACGGACACAGAGAGTGAAAACAAGACTCTCCAAGTCAAACTTGGCTGTATTTAAATCTTTAATCAGATCACTGTGTTCATTTTCAAGAATACCTGAAAACCAAATGAGTGTTTTAAAATGACACCTTTACTTTCTAAAAACTGAGAGGGCGGTCCAGTTTCTGGATGGAAACTAAGGTGAGGTCACCAGAGTCAGCAGTATACATGTCATTGAATTCTGTTTTCTGCAAGACTTACTCCATCCAGATTTTGTGAAGTTCCTGAAGTGCCGAGACTGATCCCAGGGCCCTCTCAAAGGCGTCCACCGTCGTCTCTGCGTTACCATGCAGCCACTGCCAGTGACTAGGAAGACATGACAAAATCCAGTGTGGAAATACATTTTACATTCCATTCAATCAGCTGATCGTCTTATTGGGACCAACTTTCAGTGAGTGAGCAGGTATTTATGGCTGCCCAGCCTCTAGAAGTGCTTAGTGCCAATGGTTCTCAATACGGGCCCTAGGAACCCCCCTAATGTTTCCTGGTTTTCTATTCTGCCATGTTATTAGTTAGACTCGCAGGTCTAAAATCCCTCTAATTGGATGGAGGCTATAATAACAGAAACAATAGTTCATTGTAAATAACTACCTAGTAATTTAGAAAGCCAGCAGCAGTGCTCAGTGTCTCTGAGTGCTGGGTCAAGATCCACCATCTTAGGCACCCAGCACTTACTCCATATGCATATGACCACCTCATAGCCATGTCGTGCTTTGAATATTTTATAAAATCCTGTATGTAAAAAAGAGTACCAGGAATGAACAGACTTGTTTCTTCCCTGGTTTACATGAGTGGGAATCAGCAGTTGGAAGTATATATAGCCACGTTGAAATGGCTGCTGGCTGGCTTATCTGCTCAAAAGTTTAGTAACCTTTGTCTACTGCACTGAAAAAAACCCAAAGAGCACCGAGCTTTAAAACTGTGCTAACAGGTAATAATGGTTAAATAAATGTAGGTGTCATTGTAGAGTTAAAACTGAGATTATGGGCTTTGAACAGAACTGACAGATACACACCAGTGTATCAGGTGGAGGTATGGCTTCTGATGGCTGAGTTGGTCCTGGAGATCCTTCTTAATGATTGAGCCTCTCAGGATTTCCTTGGTGGGAATATTAAGGATGTGCCTACAGAAAAAAGATAACAGTTCATGTCAAACGTTTTGATGAAAAACAGAAGAGATACAGATACTCTCCACCCATTCAACATAATACTTCCCAACCATGTGTGTGGCTTAGTCTCTGCCCATTTTTGCTTATTCTAAATCATATACAAATGTTTAAATATGATTAGATACATTTTACTTTTAAATTCTAATAATGTGTGAAGCGAATCCATTCCATTTCCTTGTTAACAGCTATTTTGAACCAATCTGACAGCAGCAATCAATTTTCGTGAGTGGAGAGAAAACAGTTCCGTGAGCTGGGCAGAGCAAATTGAGTAAGACAGTGAAACATGTTGATAAAGACATTATAACATTAGCATACAGTCTACACTGTGGTCAACAAAAGACAGATTGCGGATGGGAGGCACAACAACTTCCAACTTTTTCGACATTTGAGGCTGCAAAAAGAATGATTAGCTAGCTATGGCTTAGGGCACTGCTAGGAGCTCTCAAAACAAGCAACTCAACAATCAATAACTTGAGCTGGATGACCAGCAGAACACTAATCTCACTGCTGCTCCTAAACACATCGACACACATTTGTGGCATTTTCTCCTCTTGCACAAGTACTGGGTAACACTAGGGCCCCTCCTCTCCTTACCCACTCACTGCTTCTCTTTAATCCCCCATGCTCAGTAAATGTGAAGCTACATCATAAAGCACTTTGAGGGGTTGCTAGACTAGAAAAGTGCTAAATAAAATGAGTCCATTTTCCTCTTTTCCAACAAATTGATCATGACGTGAAAGAGAAAAAGTAGTATCACAAGTCATACAGAGCTGTCAGGCGTTTTCTGCTCGAAAACTGCTTGAAATAATCATCGCTTGCAAATTTGAAGAATACCAGCTGAACAGAAACACCAGAAACGAAGCGCAACAGCCTCAAATCTCACAGTTCACGAAGAGCTGTCGAGTGCAGTACCGCATGAATCATCCATAGAAGAAAGCCATCACCAATGCGATGCTCCCTGACTGGGTAATTGATTGCAATTTGCTGGTCTATTGTGGAAAACAGAAAAGTTTACATAACTTTCTGTCTGTGGCTGATGGTAAGTACAGGCCAGTGTGTTACAGAACATGGACATTGAAAGCAGAGAACCTTGCTCCAGAGAGCTCAAAATGCAAAAGTCAACTGAGGAACAACAACCATCCATCAGTCCCTGTGGACATTTGGTCTGACTGAAAGGTGAGGGGCTTCCTTGGGGTCATTGTGCACCATATGGAGGAAGACTGAGGGAAGATACAGCTGAAGTCTAATCTCTTGGCCTCTGGATATTCTAGAGGGCCACACGCAGCTGTAAGAATCTGAATAATTTGAAGCCATGTGATGATTACAACATTAAAACAAAATTGGACTATATCATCAGTGACATTGCTGCCAATATGAGAAAGGCATTTATGGGGTACTTCCACATTGAACAAGATGAAGTACATGATGAAGATCACCCTGCGGACTCAGAGCTCTGGAATGACCTAACCTCCGAAGACCAGGACACAGTAGATGCTGCATTGACAAAAACACAGCACTTGCAGTGTTTTGTCCATACCTTCTAGAGCAGGGATGGGCAAAGTGATCTAGAAAGGGTCGGTGCGGGTGCAGGTCTTTGTTCCAACCAAGCACTTCCAACAAGACGATTGGTTGACCAATAGAGTCAGGTGTCTGAGTGCTTGGTTAGGACAAAGACCTGCACCCACACCGGCCCTTTCTGGATCACTTTGCCCATCCCTGCTCTAGAGGGTGCTGGGAGATGTGTTTTAAAGTGATCAAAAATTAGTACACTGCTGCACACATCCATAGACATGCTTGAGGCAGGATTTGGAGAAATAGACATCCCTATATATGTGGTGGTTGAGCGGTAAAAGGCATGCCTTTGAGTCGGGTGTAGCGGGTTCTTATCCTGCCACAGGGGACTTTAGTGCAGGTGGTTTGCTACCCTTATTGAGTAGATATCATCTATATCCATGTTCAGTGTTGTGTTTTCATTTGATTTTATTACAATGTGCAATCCAGGTTTTAGATATTACATTTATATTACAACAATATTGACTTGTCTAAATATTTCTAGAGTGGTATAGCCACATATTTGTTCCTTCTCATATCTCTGCACTTTAGTTTGTTTGATTTTTTTTTACCGCGACTGACTGGAGATCAGTGGGATTCATATTTATTTTCATATTAATGTTCAGACTGCGGCTGTTGTTCTGTAATGCTTTGTTGTTCCCGTCTCCAATTTTATTAAAAATATAGTCATGAAAATTATATGACATGTTCACAAGGCTTGAATTTAAGTCAATCGGCCAATATTCTACTGTGAATGAAGGTTTCTCTTTCTGCAATTCAATAGTTAAACAAGATATGTCATTCATATCAATTCGAGCATCAATTCATCTCATTTAATCATAATATGTTCTCTATTAGGCTTGTGGATTTTCAACCTCCCTGATGCTTTCAGAAGTTTATCATCCTAAAAAATGTCTTTTACTTGAATGAGGTCTGAAACAAGGCTAGTTACATAGGCAGTTACATTTTCCAGGCACAACTAAAATTTAAGTTGCTGCTCTTACATCTATTGGTGTGACATGTCCATTGGAGACTATGGAGTGATTCTTAAGTAAAGAGCAACTTACTGCAAAACATCCACGGGTGGCCTCTGACTTTGTTCATCTTCACAGAGAGACAGGATGAATCCCCGAAACAATGGCACAATGGCACTGGACTTCTCCTGTAGATAGATACAAATTCTACATCCATCTCCTCAAAATGCTCAGCTCTCTCCTGCTAGCATGAGAGACACCAGCTACCATGACAGACAAGCTATAAAAAAATGACTCCAAGTCTCAATGCAGAGTGAATGAGAAGAACAAACCTACTGTGGTACCATTTAAGCTCACCTGAGCCTTGAGAAACTTGCAGGTGTGGTAAAAGACCTGTGCATTGTTCGGACACTCTGCCAGGGCATGCAGCCACATGCTCACAGCCTTATCACTGTTGCCCTGTTGTATGTGGAGATCAGCCAGGGCGTCGCGCAAGACACACGACTCAGAGCACAGCTCCAGCAAGGACTGGCACAGCTGAATGCCTGTGTCAAACCTGTAGGGCAAAAAAAAAGGGGCTGAAACCTAACCAGAAAATAAATGGCAAATGGACTTATTTTTATATTTTTCTCTTCTAGTCTAGCAACCACTTACAGTTAGGATTGAAATATCACACAGTAGTATTTTGCTATTATGTTCTTCTTGTTCTTCACCAGCCCCCTGAGCTGAGTTCTCTTGAGCTACATAGAATCCCTGGACTACAATTTAAGATACCCGTCAAGACAGAACCTTCCATTCAAACTGAGTATAACCTACATTTTAGCACTTAGATCCTTCACACTAAAACTTGTCAAACATTTTATCTGCAATGAAAAAGGAATTATGCAGAAAACAAAAAGTATGCAAACATAACTCCATTTACTTTTTGTTTGTTCCATGTCTCAATGTGTGGCAACAAAAGTACAGAAGAACTCAGAAGCCCAGGTAACAAACCAAGAGGAAACCCATCTGAGACGGAAAGAGCAGAATGACAGCAGCCAGCTCACCTTTCTAAGAGTTTGTTTAGGAAGATCAGGTTGGTGTGGAGAAGCATACAGGCAAGTGTCCTCTCTCCTGGTGGCAGGGTTTCCTCAGTGCACCGATGGATAGCATCTGTAAAAGGGAAAACACGCATAGCAACACAAATCAATAAATATCGCAACACGTGAAATGACAATGAGGTATACGATGACATAGTAATGTAGTCATTCATCAATTTAGATAAGAATAACTCTTATGTTATTTCCTGCAATATTTCTCATAATTTCTGAGGATTTGGACATTATTGTCCAAATTCTACTGAAGAATATTGTACCTTCAAACAAAGCAATCAGGATGTCTGGCGGGGTGCTGATATCTTGTGGCGTTTGCCAGGGTAGCTGGAACGGCTCTCTGCTGACCAGCCGGGATGGGCCGGAGATAGCTGGGTCGTACAGGCTGGAGGGCAGGCAGTCAAACTCTGTCAGATGGATGTAAGAGAGCCACAGCAGGGCACGGTCCCTTGCCAACAGGTGATCAGCGATGCTCCTCTCATTGGCTGATTTCAAGGCATTCTAGAAAAATCAAGAGATGGTTTTCTTATTTCTTCTGAGGTGCTCTATTGATCCACTTTGAGACACAGTTTTAGTAAGCTAATGGGGACACAGTGTCTTGGTGAGGAACAGTTCAGCAGGATAGCTAATTGGGATCACTTGGGATTGAAGGTGAAGTCTCTCTAATATTGGATTGTCTCTTTTAAGTACTGAGCTACCCACCCACTGACCTTCACATATTGGGTCAAATACATACTGCTATGTATTTAGCATAGCTGCAACACATGACAGCAGGATAATGAATACGGCTGTGTTGGTAGACAATGTTTGCTTATAAACTAACGGTATAGTTTTAAAAACACAAGTGAGTATACTTCAGGGCACCATGTCTCAGAAGGTAGAATGGGTAGTCTAGTAAGGGAAGGTAGGTGGTTCGATCACCGGCTCCTTCAGAAAGCAAGTTGAAGTGTCCTTGAGCAAGACACTAAACCACTAACTGCTCCCTGGGTGCTGTAGCTGCTCACTTCTCCTGTACAATAGGATGGGTTAAATGCAGAGGACAAATGTAGGCATACAATGATCAAATAAAGGAGCTTTCTTTTCCTTCCTTTCTACGATATAAAACTCGTGAAATTATTACGAAAATGTATCCTGAGATTTGATTTGGATTTTCAACTGCAATGTTGCTTCACTGCTTCATAAAATGACAAGGTTACGGAGACACTGCTTTGTGATGTGGTTTGCCTTTTTGTCCCTTGAAACCTTTTGACCACATCATGCTACAGTACCTGTAAGATGGCCAAGGCACTCTCCATTTGGCCTGTGAACAGATTGAGATTGACCCTGTAGAGTAGAGCCTCTAGGAGATAGAAAGAGGGCTTCTCTGTGACGCCGCTGGAGGCCGATGTAGTGAGCAGGTATTGCAGGAAACGGTCACAGACAAAGTCCTTCCCTTCAAATGAGCTCTCCAAGTTCAAATACTGTGGGGAGTCAAGTGTAAAACTCAACATTTCAGATATGAATTACTGTAAACTTACTGAGCTGTATATTAGTCATCTGACAAGTGTAACATGCAAAAGGTAAGACATCTTAAGTATTTCATGACAGTCTCACTGATGTATGTGGTCGTGTGACAGCAACATAGCCCTGGGTCTAAATATACTTTGTACTGTGGTACTTAAGAACCTATATTCAAGTAGCTTCTTTAAGATAGCATGTTTTGAACACTTTGTATTTTGCACCAATTGGTACTGACAGATGATCAATACATACATAAAACTTTACTCAGAGATCCATTAACATTATGACAAGTCCCAAGTGGCACTGTCTCAACCCATTACCAGAGTTTTGGGCTATTAGTGTCATAGTATCTGGTGGTAGAAATAGACCACAAGCTCGGTTTGCTATGTATTTGTTAGCCACAATAACGGTCTGCTTCCCACGTACCACTACCTGCCTCGTTCCTCTGCATTTCAATAGGGTCTAGCTGCAGGGGTAAGCATTCAGCAACCAATCATTTTTCATAAATATGCCACCAATATTAAGTATCAAAAGAACATTTGTTCACATTTAAATGTTCAGAGTTGTAGCTTTGACAGTGACATACACTCCACCACACTTGGCAGTCGGGGGCGTGCTCCACGGCTGTCTCGCACATCTCCTGGATCTCTTCCCGGCTCCCTCGCCTGGAGAACAGTGATAGGTAGTGGCACCAAATCTCTGGGTTGTCACAGTTATCCTCCAGGGCACGAGACAGTGTGTTCAAGGCAGCATCCAAGCACTCTGATGCAGGGCTGGAGAGCAGGGAAACTCAATCAGATTGTTGCTTTTTGATAGAATATAATCAGAGTTGTTCAGGCTTTCTATGCATTTATTTCATAGCAAGAGTGACAGTGAAGCGAGAACACGGCCGCCACCACCACCACTCGTAAAGTAAATGTGAAAAAAAAACGATGTACTACATGTCAGTCCGACATTAGTCTGTGTGCTTTGGGGCTCACATTTCAGTCTGGTTGAGGTATCTGAAGGCCAGTTTGATCCAAAGCTGAGCAACCTTGGGGTTCTCCAAAACACTGCTCTCCAGATTTGATATGGCATCCGTCTCGCCATCAAAATAGCGATTGTCATCTGAAGTGACACATACATCCAGGGTGGACAAGCTGGTCTTGGAGCAGTCATCTGTGAAATGGTAAATAGACAACCTTAACGAATGTATCCTCAATTAGTCAAGAATAAACATCAAGGCTTTTTCAAGCTCCTGGGGTGAATCAGGTGCAGATGACTTGGATTTTCTTCCAAGCTCCTAACAGATATGCAACTTATGTGGCTTTGTGGTGGCACTCTATCATGGACTCATGACTGGACTACTTATGCCATTTGATATATTCTTTAATCAAAGACTGCTACAAAACTACAATATACATTTAAAGTATAGGTGGCCTCAGTGGAATGGAGCCACTAACCCTGGCAATGTTTGTGCCTTGCAACATGCTCTTCAAGTGTGTTTCGAAACATTCAGAACACTTTTCACGCCCAATGTCTGTGGTCATCATCTTTATACACAAGTAGTGATCTCTGATGCCAAGCAGGATGATATGAATGAACCAAGTGTTGTTTTAGTTTTAACTTGATCATTCCTTTATAGATCTGGGGGGGGGGCAGTAGCTCAGTGGTAGAGGCCGCAGGTTCGAACACACCGTGGGGCGTCAACCTTCAAGCTAAAGAACAAATAGCCTTCCCATGTCATTCCTTTTACCATCTTTAAATTCTGGGACTTTACCCATAAACATGACTTTCGATAAAGGTTATTCTTACTGTATTTTTCCAGAGCCACGCTGCCATCTACACTCTCATCCTCACTGTCGTTTGCAGGGGTGGGGTTCATGTAACTTGATGGTTTTGGTCTCCACCTCCTGATATCCTTACATGTGGTGAAGGGAGGCACTAGAAGATGGGTTGTCACACTTTTAAAATATGCTACCAACAATCAAAACATGACACTAACTCTCACAAAATGATTTCTGTCACCACGGTGAAAGTATCCTTCAAGATATATTAGTGTTCAGGAAAACAGCTGACAATTTCAGGAAAACAGTTTTTGACAATTTGGACAACTAACCATGGCGTTTGCTTTCATTCACTTTGCTCACAAGAAGTACTGCCTTCTGGTCGATTCCCATGCAGTCCTTGTTTGTGCCAAACAGTTTCTTGATGTACTTTTCTAAATGAAAAGATGAACCGCAGATTAAGATATAGTGGGTGCTCAGGAGGCTATGAGTCCCAAACACTACCTAATTTGGAACATCGATCATTTGATTGGTATGTAAAATTCTTCTTTTCATTTTTGAAGACCAACCTGTAGAATTACTTATATCCTCGTTAGAGCTGCTCTCTGAGCAGCCAATCAGGGACAGGTTGTAGGACAAAATATCCTGAAAAAGTTGGTTTCCACTCAAAGTACAATCTCTCATATGTTGCCTGAGACACAAGGGATAAGAAATCGTAAATTTAATGATGCTAAATGGGCAGATGGTCCAACTAGCTCAAATAGGGATCGCTCTTTATGTTTTAAATCACTCACCATCGGCAGTCGTCATCATTGCAGGTCCCTGTGAGGTCAAACCGGCAAAAACACTTTTTTGGATCTATGGCATTGCTGTATGTCAGAGAACTCAATGATAACTTCTTCTTAGTCCTGTAATATGGGCTGAATCTGAGAGAACAGAAGCATTTAGGACTTCATGTTGTTTTTACCTGCATCTTCTACTGAAAACATGCAACTTAAGACAATATCCTGTACCTGTAAGACTTGAAGACAAGGAGAGGACTTTGATAAGGTCCAAAAGAAACAGGCTTCAGATCTGTGATACCTGCTGGGCCTGGGACTGCTTCTGTATCCACTGCAGGCACCTGCACAGCAAGCTAACAAGATAAAGCACAATCTCAGCATGGAACAATTAAGTCCCAAACATACCCAAACAGCTATATGTTGTCTTTCAAGCCCAAATTATTTCATGAACAGACTTATTAATCTCACACACGGACTGTATCTGACAGGTCAGTCCATCTCGTACACATCTGATTCTGTGCCAGTCAGATTTACAAGTATATATTAATGATGGTTCCCGTGTTCATGACATGAGCCATCATGCACACAATGGCACAGACAATAGTGTCACAGCCACACGTGTGCTAAAAAAAGGCTAAACTTTAACCTACACTTACTAAATTGTTAAGCAGTGGGAAACCATGGAACATGCAGAAGATATCAGGGTATTCTAATCCACCTTGCCTTCGTATTGGAAAAAGAAAAAAAATGCTAGTGATTGGTAGCGTTTTATCAAAGGAAATATTTCAAGTTTCTCTAAAGAACTTAGCGGAAAGCTGAATATTATATGGGTTGCAAAAATGCTTTTTTTAAAAAGCTATTGAAATGGAGTTTTCCCAAATTTCAAATCTCACCTTTCCGGCAGAGGGGTTGCCAATGTCCTCGCTCACATTTTGAAGTTCCCTGAGCAAGAGCTCTCCGAGCCCCGCCTGGTGCTGATATCTCTCTTTCAGGGCCTCTATGTCCAGCCCAGCGAATACTTCTGAAGTCCCCATTGAGGTTGCTGTGGCCTTGGCAGTGCTGTTGTCTTTGGCTGGCATCAAGCTCAGCTGCTCCAGCTTGGGCTTGGTGAAGGAGTTGGACTGTCCAAGGGAGTGGCGGCGGAGGGTGCCCTTGATAATGGAGGCGGCAGGTTCAGCTTCACTTTCCTCCGTCTCGGCGACATCCCCACTATTCAGCACAATCTTGTCCTGACTGAGGTCATGCAAGGAGGGCTGAGGCAGGGGGAAAGGGCTGGAAGTGGGCGGTATCTGGCTTTGGAGGTGCGGTGGGGTGGATGCTCGCTGAGGCAGTTCCGCGGGAGGTTCCGACATGGTCCCCCGGTTGCGTAGGGCCTGGGCTTCCTTCAGCTTCTGAATCTTGAGGGCATACTCTGACTCGAGCTGCTGCAGTCTCTGCTTCTGGGCAATCAACTCAGCAAAGTGGCGGCCTGAGCTGTGGGGAGCGCTGTCTAAAAGCTGCACTTTCACAGGCTGATGGTTGAACAAGAGGGAAAAAAACGCAATTATTATTAATAGCTTTTATTTTATTTTTTGATTCTTTTTAAACCAGAAACATAACTCGTTCCTCATTTCACTTTGCAAACAAACTATCTTAATTTTGATTTCAGTTTCAATCCAAGTAGTAAAACCTCTTTCGATCATTAACATCATTCAGCTAAGTTGTTTACCGACACAATATTAAACTGAACTGGAAAACATGAACAGATGGCTACAGGGGACATTTTCTATGGAGAAAACTCAGGAATGAACAGAAAAACACTTTTTTTTTTTTTTTTACAGATAATGAGGTTAGATAAACGAAGGGCTGTAGGAAATGTGTTTTCCCCATTAGAAAACCAATTTCATACAGATGGACGAACTTACAGATAGACAGATTTGGACAACTAACCGTTTGGGACAACAGGCAAAAATTAGCCTGGTGGCTAAAGCCGACATATCTACATTCTAAAGGTTCATTAATTACACACCGTCACTATAAAAGTGAAAGTGTTTTACTGCCAGACTGCCACACGACCAGGGCCAGAGAGATTTGTTCTCTGCATTTAACCCATCCTAGTGTATAGGAGCAGTGAGCAATTGTGCAAGTACAAGTAAGTGTGGAGCTCAGGGTGCAACTAGGGATTCAGTGGCTTGCTCAAAGACCCCTCGACACACTTTCTGCAAGGTGTGGGGATTGAACTACCAATCTTCCGATTACTAGATGAGCTATGCATTCCTATATGAGACCTGTACTGAACAGATGTCCATTAATAACAAAGTTCTTAGATTTTTTTATTTAGAATTATCGTAATTTAGAATGTAGAATTGAATGGTCAATGGGGATACTTATAGCCTAGCCACCACTCAAACCACTTCACATTGTATGCCTCAGATCTACTGAGCATGGGGGATTAAGGCCGGATGGCATTTTCCTGACGCCCCAAGGTGGAATCGAAGCCGCTATGCCGGTATGCTCTACCCTGAGCCACCGCAGCCCCACAAGCAGACTTAAGAATTACAAATAATTCACTTAATTACTTCCAAGCATAAATACTATTAGATTAGCGTGTCATGTTAGTAACATGAGATCCAGCAAACCTACAATTTCAGCCTTAACATTAAAAAAATAATCAAATGAGTTGATGAGATTTGTTTTTGTAGCTCATGAGATGGTTGCAAAATGGCTTATTAGCCTTCTGAGACTATGTTCTCAGCAACCAAATCAATTCATCATAAGATGGTTGATCATCCTCCCCACATTTTAATAAATGAGAAGCATCAGGAGGCCTTGTTAATTATTGCTTTGGAAGTTACAATCTATCATCCCTAACGATTTATCACTTGTAATGTTAAAGTGCACCATGTCCAGTAGGTAGTTTTTAATCAATGGAAATTCTGTGGCATGTATATGTATGAAAAACAAGCAGAGTCTATGGAGTTAACTAAATAAATTACCTCATTTAAACCTTTTCCCTTTAGGCTACCATTTATATCATACAAGGCCAACGCCGTACAAAGCAGCCCAAGGTAAAAACTAGGCTATTTTTTTAATTTTTTTAGAGAGGCATTGACTGTGGTATGTTGTGGTGCTCACCAGGAATTGGGCGGAGTCTGTACGTCGTTTCAGTCCCCTGCCAGTGGCCATCTGGGCATGGGCCAGCTCCCTCTCCAGCTTCATTGCCTGACTCTTTTTTATGGACACGCGATTCTCCACATGATGCACCTATGGAACAACGGAGTCAGGTACATGACAAGGGCTTTTTAATTCAGCACAAGCATTGTACAGCTCAATGGATGGTCGATTGACAGGGGATTATGGAAATAAAGTTTTTAATATGCAATATCATGACTCTCGGGTAGTCCACTAGAATGACAACACAACACTTGTGTGTTATTTACATGATTGACTATATAAAATAAGAGGTAATAAAATGCAATGGTGCAAAGATTGTATCAGAGGTATTGAAATAAATGTTAGCAAGCCACGTACATAGATCCTTGAGGTAGATGGACAAGATGGAGAACACTAATATATATATATATA
>OMLC01046722.1:20579-34005 GCA_900302585.1 Regalecus glesne | reverse complement strand
TACAGCATATAGTATATACAGTAGACAGTAAATAGAGTCAAATTTCAGTTTTAAAAACACAGCACTTATGAACCAGCGACCACCTGTCACCCCCACACACAAGCACATTTCTACTTATCTATTCTTTCTTGGGCACTCTGTATGAGGTGGCTACAGTGTCAAACTTATTTCTTTTCCCCTTTTCCCACCCATTGTTTCAATACTTTTTCCTCACTTATTCCTCTAATTCTTGCAGGGCACATAGTAACCAACCTGTTCCTGGAGCTTCTTGAGGAGAATTCTGTTGGCACCGACTATCTTCTCAGAGGCCATCAGCTGTTCTTTGAGCTTGGTCACCTTGGCCTCTGCAGCCTTGAGTGACTCACGCTTTTTCAGCTCCTGTTGGAGCAACTGCCTCAGGATGGCTTCATCTTTCTGCAGCAGGGCTCTGGGAAAAATACGGAGATGACCCTTAAGTTGTCTCACAGTCACTCTTGTCATACCTACTTCATAAGACTTAATTGTCTCCCTATACAGCTGTACTTGTAATATACATTGCACTATTAAAAAAGAATACTGGGATACTGGAGGTGTAACAATAAGGTACTAAATGTGCCTCTGTAAGGTGATCTATGCAGTTAATATAGATGGATCTCTGATATCAAATACAGTGATTTTAACTTTCAAATTATAGTTCAAAATAATAATTTTTATCATATTACCAATTGTCAGCAATAGTTGAAAATAGCCAAGACATTGAAATGAGAGTGCAATAAAGTAATTTTATCATCCATCATCAGCAATATAAAAATATTGAGAAAATGTGTATCAGCCTATCTATGATAACCCTCCATGAGAAAATAATAGATTTATTATTTTTGCATACATCTGAACCCGATTGTTCCCACCCTCCTCCCAACCACATGCACATCCATGTAATATGGGCCTAACCTGTGTTTGCTCAGCCTCTCCTCTGCTTCACTCAGCTGGATCTCTGCTGTTGCTTTGGCTGACAAGTCCACCTCGGAGTCAGAAACCACGGGGGAAGCAGCGTACTGAGGGCTATGACTGTGCTCCTTCAGCATCTTCTGCTTCTCCCTGCTGGAACCAGGCAGCAGAATCTTAATTTTCCTGACACATTTTTCCCATTTAATTTTCGAATCACAGCTATAGCTAGAATTAAATCAGCCATGCATTGGTAGCTGCTGTCAGCTGTCAACCTCATTCTTAAGTTCTGTTCTTAAGTTCAGGCAACTAGCAAAAGAATACAGTCTATTGATTGGGTTTGTGTGACAATACCTGGCAATTTCCTCTCTTAGCTGGCGGTACTCAGCCTTCTTGGCATCAGGCAAGGCTTCTGGAGTCCTGACCGGGTTATTCTCTTTCTCTGAGCCCGAGGCTCCCTTTGGCTTTGCTGCCTGGAATGCCATAGAAAGAGTTTTATGTCACCTATCAAAACTAGTAACATATCCTTTGACCATGAGAAGAGTGATAGTATGAGGCGGGCTTTAGTTTTGGACAGGTCACAGATTATAAAAAAACTATGACTGGAATTTTTTTAAGTCTTACCAACACAATTTGGTCATTTGCATTTCTTTAAAACCCTTTTTAACCATTATAAGGATTAAAATAAAAGCAAATTATACACCACTTTTCCCCTTTAACCCAAATATAAATTAAATTACAATCTAAGTATAAGCCAAAGAAGCACACAGAAATGGACCCAAAATCGTTCGACTGTTGTCAGTCAACACGATATGCAAACAAATGTAGCTAACTCAGTCTGTGCTCATTGAGGGGGGCGATAATGATTTAGTACAGGTTGCAGTCCTGGCAACATTCCAAGATAAAATCAGTAAAATTGCTATTTGATTGTTATTCTTCCCAAAAGGTAAGAAGAAGACACTTTATTATTTGTCATTGCACATACACAAAAATAAATTTGTTTTCTGGATTTAACGTATCCTGTTGTATTGGATACGTTAGGATAGATCTAACAAAAGCTGAGCTGTTTCACACAAGAAAAGGGCGGTTCAAATTTCAATAAATGTTCTGTATCAATAATTCCTCTTTGGCCCTGGAAAACATTTTCTATGATGCCATGAGATTTTTGTGATTTTTCTCCCAAACAACCACCATGCTCTAGGGCCCAGAACCACCCACCTCGACAGTCCTTCTGGCTTCCTTGATCATGAACTCCAGTCCTCCAAACACTGCCTGCGTGGAGCTGCAGGCATCGACGTCAGAGTCGCTGTCATCAGAATCATTTAGCTGCACCACCACTGCTTTGTGTCTGGGGAGCTAGCAAGACACATCCAACAATAAACATGCCTTTTGTCATGAGACCATGTCAGTATCAGCTTCAAAAGTTAAAAGCTTTCAAGGATCAGATGTGGCTACAGCTGTTTGCAGTTTACCAACATCACAACAGACACTTAGTGGTCGCTTTTATCCAAGCCATCCTTTGGTACTGTAAATCTATGCAAATTCTCCAGCTGAGATCAAGCTAAATGCATCAGTCGTTATCCTGGATTGTTAAACTGGTTAAGGTGAATACAATACATGCTCAAAGTAAGCCTAAACATGGATTCCTGGAATGGACTCAGTCACGGGACTGGTTTTGCATTTCATCCTCATTCTTCTTCAGTCCTTCCTTTCTAGCTTAGAGTCCATCTCATATATGATAACCTAAACTGAAAATACCAGGTATTCCTTTAGTGTTATTATTTGGTTGAAGACACTGCGAATGAACATGAGGATGAACACTGAGATGACAATGTTAAAATGCCTCAGCAAACAAATAACTACCAAGAGTTATCAGTACCAATGAGACTTAAAAGAGAGGACGCAACTTGCAGATATATTCTTGTGTCAACCTGCAGCTTAGAGTAATGAATTATATTCATATCATTTTTAAATGTGCATGTCATGTCACCTGCACATAGTGTAAATATGGAAAAGGCATATCAACAGTGACCCACATAGTATTGTAGGTTTAGAAATAAAAGTTGACTTAACAATGCCATAAGACATTTTAATATATAGGGAAATGTGGTAACTACTCCTAGCTAGTTTCATCTTAATATTTGAGCCTTACACCTCAGCTAAGCATTAGCATTCTTACAACCCCAGTAGGAGACTCTAAGCCTAGTATGCCAATACTTGTCATTACCATTGGTACCCACTTGAGCAACCCAACACGTTTGTGTCTATTCTTCTCAAATGACCCTCATTGTCTATGCTGCCCTATAGGGACGTCCCTAAGAGGCCACCCAGCTCTTAAAGGCCACAACTGAGGTAAGGCATCTTTGAAAATGGTATTGGTGTTCATGTATGCTGTCTTTATTTTCATGAGGTTGGCAAAATAGTGAAGGAACAAGAACAAACAATGGATGGGGACTTGAATAAGAATTAAGGCCGATTATGTCTTGAAATAGTAAGCTCCTACAAACGCAGTCTATGGTAATCGCTCCAAACCCTTTTGGTTGCATTCTTAAACATCAGGCAGATACCGTGATCAAGAACAAGACAAAGAAACCTGGTTCTAAATTCGCACGGCTGTAGAATCATGATTTTGATTTTTTTTCACTTTTACTGACATTTGATTCGATAAACTCATAATGGAGTCTGGAGCCCATATATACTCATCAAACCACAAGATTTACAACTTTTTCAGAAAAGTTTTTTTCAAGCACACGTGAGGAGAGAAAGGCTGCTTTGGTGTACACACACAAGCACAAAATTCAGCCATTCACCTATCCTGGTTACTACTGTGCATCCCTTCTGATTAGCAGGTTCTTACCACAAGAGGGGCTCTGGGAACATGATGCCCTCTGGTGAACTTGTTGCTCCGTGATGAGGCCACCGTGTTGAGGCTGACCGTGCTCAGGTTACCCCTGGTTACCGACTGAACCCCCGTAGAAGATTGGAGGCTTGGAGATGGTGGATCACTAGTGGTCAACTTCTGCAGAAAATGATAAAGAAATAGTGAACCCAACAGATACATAGATAACTTGTGTTAAGTCTAAGTAAAGTCTAAGATAAATTCATCCACATCAGTAGCCGTTTAAAACGTTGGCCTCCACAACTGTATTCTATAGGATTGTGTTTGTACATAATCTGAAATTCATAAATTACACTGCTCCTGAGTAGGTCAACTATAGTGTTTCCTGTCTTGGTACAAAACCTTGCACTGCTTTTTTGCTACTGAAAAAAGTTTGTTTAACTAATGAAAAGCAAATGGTTGAGGTGTGCAACAGCGACAACTAAACAAGAGTTATCAACATTTAATGTTAATCTTCCTTATGGGAAAGTTGACCACCTAAAAGACAACAATGTGTTATAAACTATAAAAAATGCAAGACTCTAAACAGAATAGAAAAGATGGAGTGGCTGGAGAGAGTTGCAGAATCAAACTGTGACAGTCAAAGAGGTTTACTATATCTTGAATCATTGAGGTCTTCAGTCAGTCATCTTAGGATCTTATTTTCCTTAAATAATTTTTACATATTTCTCTACTTGCAATAGACAAAAGCAAAAATGTTATTAGGTCGATCAGCTATCATGCGAGAGAGAACGCTTAGTGCAATGCACAGTTACAGTTCTTGTGATGCTACAAAGACTTGTGTTGTTGTAAAGCCCACTGAGGCAAATTTGTAATTTGGAATAACAGGCTATACAGATAAAATTGAATTGGCATGTCATGGACCTGCGGAACACAGACTCTCTTGCTGGCCATAGACATGAGGCAGGTCTCCCTGAGTAGCATCTCTTCCTCCTCTTCCTCGTCAGCGAAGGGAGGCTTAGGGGGCTGTTCGGCATCGTCTGGTGGCGGGGGGAGTGGGGGCGGTGGAGGAGGAACAGCCGTCAGCAGAGGGGACAGGAAAGGCTTGGCGAAATCCTGGGGACAGGTAAACAAACAGATTGGTGAGATTCGCCTGGTTGGGACTGATACTCTGTCAGTGTTTGTTTTCCTTCCATTTCTCTTACAGCGCTATATGTCCCCCCAAAAAATAAAAAATGCTATAAAGCAAAAAAGCAACTGACACCTGACCCAACAATTTTCTACCTGGTTTAAAAACACTTTAAGGAAGCTGTTTCTTTATCCAATGTGAGGGTTCAAGGACAAGATGTTGTTAATGTAAAGCCCACGGAGGAAAATTTGTAATTTGTGATAATGGGCTGCACAAATAAAACTGACTTGGCAACAGATGGCAAATTAAATGCTGAATTTTTTGTTCCTTTGTTTCTATTGTTTCTTATTGAGTCATTTCTGAGAGATATTGACAATGATATACTCTGATGGCAAGATGATAAATGGACTTGTTCTTAAATAGCGCTTTCCACAATAATCTTTCAACATGCTGTAATTCAAGTTGTCTGAGAGAAAACTAGACTTCTGTACCTCCTCTTGGCTCTGTATTAAGGCTTTAGAGAATCTACCCCGTGACAGAAGACAAGTCATTTGGGAGAGAGGGCATTCCTATTGGCTATTCTACAGATGCAGATGCACGCTATCACTTGACATCAACCCTGTCCTGCTGGTTGTTTGCAGACTAATTCTCATTTCTCTACCACTTCACTTGAATATTAGCGTAATAAAGAGATTCGCTGAAAAAATAAATTTTTACATGGATAGATGATCAACTACGATACAAGGTTCATGATTCTCACTTTGACAATTCCTGGTTGCACATATTTGATGTGTACAACAAATGTTATGATAAAAACATATCAATCACAACCTTATTTGTGGTACCAACAAAAGGGACTGGCAGAGTCTGCTGTGGTACGTACCATTCCAAATGGAAGAGGGCCTGCAGCATACAGAGGTACGTGAGAGACCAACCCTGTGTCGTCAGCAACAGATGGGTTGTGTGTAGGCGAAGGGACTAATGACAAAACCAAGCACAGAATTAGGGCAAAGGCAGTGTATAGTTGTTCACCACATCATACTGTAGTGTCAAATAGAGTTGTCACACACTCACACACAGACACACACACACACAGATGTATTTTCCATTTTCATGTTAACCATGTCATTTTTTCAAGACAGTGACTCAGAGGCTTACCTGGCGAATTGGTCTCGCTGTCTGTGTCCATTGAAACCTCATCATAGTTGTCATATTGGTAGAGGTTCCCAGAAACATCAAGGCCTTGTTTACCAGTTGATTTTCTGTGTTCCTGGTCCCTTGACTGTAGCACAAAGAAAACACCTTGGACGTGAGCATGTGCTCAACACTGGCAGAAAACTAGGACATTGTGCATTTAGCCTGATATGAATCTTGAATTAGTACAGCTGCTGCTGATTTTGCTAATCCCCAAATACTGTATAGTAGAACCAGCTGAGAATGTTCTGAGAAGAAACTAAAGTCACTCAATAAATTCTTCACCACATCCACCATCATAACATTAGTTACAACTGGCTACATTGCAGGTATCCCCCCTTTATAAACAATATAATGGCATGATGACAGAAATCAGCATTCAGTTTCATATGCAGAATGCCATCTAAATGAAGTGGGAACAACCAGCACTAAACTGGGGGGGGTGCACTAACAGTGCATACCATCTTACAGTGCTGTGATTGCAACCACTCCTCATCCTCTAGTTAATGACGTCCATTTATGCATCATGATTAGTACCCATGTTGAGGGGGGGTAGAAACAGAGCTAGCTGTAACATGGGGTATTAAGGCTTGATGCCCATCCTGATGCCCTGTGCTGTTGATGTACATTTCAAGGTCAGGGGTCTGTCCTTGGACCAGTCATCTTCTCTTTACATATGCTACCTCAGGGTCATTTGTTTTGTCGCTCTACCACTCTTATGCCAATGATACTCATCTATTTTTCTGTCAAACCCAATAACCTGATTCAACTGTCCTCCCTCCTTGATTGCTTAGCTGCCACTAAAAACTGAATGTCCCTTAATTTCCTCCATCTAAATCATGACAAAAGGGAAGCTCTTTTAATTGGTCCTTTTAATTTTATCTCTGCAGTTGATCAGTTTATTGATCCACATCATTCAAACATCGAACCTGCTGCTAAAAATCTTGCTGTCATCTTTGACCAGATTATGTCTTTTGATCACCATGTTACTAAGCTTGTCCAATCCTATTGTCTTCAGTTAAGAAATATTTATAAAAATCAGATAGATTTTTTCTTTTAAGGGTCAGGGAATATTAATTCACAATTAATCATATAGATGTGTGCTAGAATAAGGTAACCAGAGCGTGCATTCACAATCAACCTGACGTGTTGTACCTTGCTGTGGGTGCGGGTCTTGCCCCCGACCAGTTTCATGAAGCGGTTGTACTGTTCATCCTGATTAGACAGGTCACGGATTTTGCGAATCTCGTCCTCCCGCTTGCGACGCTCCTCCTCCTCTTGCCGGCGCTTTTCCTCAAGCTCCTGCTGCTGCCGCATCTTCCATGTTCGAAGCTGCTGCTTCCGGAAAGCCTGCTTGGCTGCTGGGCCTTTGTTAAGAAAAGAGGTGTAGGGGAGGATTCTGGTTTAAAGGTTGTTTTGTTAAGATTGAACAGCTGCCAAAAGTCACACCCTAGATGAAGCTGATGTGCTCAGAGAGGAGTTCACATGTTTCAAGGTTGAAACCAGTGCATGTGTTGAGGTAGGGTGGGGGTAGTTGACTTAATATTTAATCTAACATGTGCAAAGACTAAAAAAACTTGTATAAAAGGCAAATGGTCTTGTCTCTCAGTGAAAGTGAAGTGTTTGAAGGCCAAAGAGGGCTGAGTAGTCTCAATAAAAGACGGTGTTTTCGAATGGAAGTGCAGTGTGGTGACTAAACAGGCATATATTAATCTTTCTCACCAGAGTTGACAATCTTCCTCGCTGTATGAAGCTTTGCAGGAGTTCTGTTCCTATCGACCGGTAGCTTGGGGCCTGGCTTGGCCCTTTCCCTCTCCAAGAGGTTGGATCTTTCCCTGTCCCTCTCCTGGGGTCTGGCCCCAGCATTGGCCCTCTCTCTGTTCCTTTCCAGGGGTTTGGACCTTATCCTGGCCCTCTCTGAGGCAGCAGCGGCGGAGGCTGACCTGGTGGCAACTCTCTGCCGGCCAGCCTGAGCAGTTCCAGGCCCTGTATTGGCGCTCCTCTCTTGGGAGACCTTGGTGATTCGGTCCTTGCTCTCCTTCAGCACCTGCTGCTCCTTCTGCTGCCACTTTTTACTTGCCGACTGAAGGGCCAGAAGACGTAGCTGCAACTCCGACAGCTCCTCCTCTTCAACTTTACCCAACGTCTCCTGCTGGGTGTTTACAGGCAAAACCATTTTTGTTAAACAGTAACTCATATGCATGATCTTAATTTGATTGGTTTACACAAGTACAGAGCTCTCAAAAACCTTTATCGATTATGACAATGTTTTCATGTTTCAAGTGCATCAAGAGTCACTCTATAATTGCTGGTACAACAGGCCATCGTAATTGTCTATACAACATTCCATCTAAAAGGAAAACGTATGGTGTCCCATCCATCCATCCATCCATTGTCAACCAACTATCCGAAATCAGGTCATGGGGAACTGGAGCATATCTCTGTGCTCATTGGGTGATAGGCAGGGAAACACCTTGCACAGGTCACCAGTCCATCACAGGGCAGAGCAGTTAAGGGAACAGTGTCTTGCTCAAGGACACTTCGACACATTTCTCTACAGGTGCCACGATTGAATCTGCAACCTTTAGATCACCAGTCAACTGCTCTAGCCACCAAGCCATGCTGCCTCACTGCACCACATCTGACATTTAAATAACTCCGCTTACCATTAAAACCAAAAACACTTTTAAACAGTTGGAGGGTAATACTTAGAAAATCATTTGAAAATAAATTATCCTGATCGGTCAAATACCCCAGTTCAGCGAAATGAAAATGTGGAATTGAAACTGACCATGGAAGTTTCCGAGGATAGACAGTAAGCAACCTAAACCACAGGTTAACTAGATGATAATTCTACCGAGTAAACCTCAAGTATTTAAGAGATGTTGAATGTTGAGCTAGGGGTAACATTAGATTTTTCAAGAAAGTAGAACCGCTACACACTGAATAACTACAGAATGAAAACCCTTTCTTCAATACTATTACAAATGTATCAAAATAAAACATAAGTGGAGACGGCAAGTTAGCTCCCTATTGCCGCTGGAGTTTACATGTCGACCAAACCAAGTCAAAGCTGGGGATAGTAAGTGGTAAACGGACTTGTTCTTATATAGCGCTTTTCTAGCCCAATGACCACTCAAAGTACTTTACAATGAATGGCTAACATTTATTGAGCTACACAGCACACCTACTTTGTCAGGAGATGAGGAGGATTCCCCACTGGAGGTGGACAAGTCACTACAGCACACACAAGCCTTCTGGGTTTTACTGCCGGATACGCATTTCTTTTCCCTTGTTGTCTGTTCTTCTCTGTCCGTTTTGTCATCTGTCTTTTCTCCACCTTGCTCCGTTTTGCCTTCATTTCCTGAGAAGCAAACAGTGCAAATTGGTCATTTACATTTTGAAGGATGAACCAATGATCTCGTCACATTTTACCGATATCATTTCCGGGTAGTCATCTCTTGAGTATGGGATGCAACCGAGAACAGATCCAATGGATTACTTTTGCTGAGCAGTGACTTCAAGCATTAGCTTCGGGATCAATGGGCAAAATAATTGATAGAATCGGTTTTCTGATTCCTCTATAAATGAAATATAGGCTTCCGTATGGCAAGGATGTGGTAAATCAAGACATTTTTCTTTTCTTTATATGGGGCATTTATGACATGTTTGGTACCAGATTTCAGTGTTGGGTAACATCTATTATCCCGATGCTCCATTTTAGCCCTTCACAACCAATGTTAGTATCAGTATCAGTGCATCCTTACTTTAAACGATGAATAGTTAACCAAGAATTCATGGCATATAGTAGCACTGGATGTGTGAATGTGTGATACTTGTTTTTTGGCATTGGCTGCTAAGTCAGTGTGCTCCACCACTCATTTTGCAGCACCGTGACATATAATTTATTATTTGGAGGAATTTTACAGAAAAGAAATAAAAAGCACATGCTGTTCTATTAAAAGTATGGATGTGAATCTGTTAAGATACCAGTTTCTCCTGCTTGCAGATAAGAATGTTTGCTTCTCTGACAATATGCAACAAACCTTGAACAGTAGCAGCTGCTGGATCATTTTGGCCTGCCTCATTCTCCTTCTCATCTGGCACTGGAGTTTGGCTGTGCTCTGCATCCATTTCGCCACCCTGTTCCTCAGTCTCCTGGTCTGACAGTTTGTTCTTCAGCACACACAACTCTGCAGGTGTGAGCAGTTTCTGGCGCAGTGGTTTGATATTGAAAGCCAGGAAACCTTTTTTCTCATCCCTTTCTGGGACCACTCCATCTAAAGCTGCATGACACTGAATACTGGCCGTTTCTGATATTGGTCCACAAGCAATCCCTGCCTTGGTTTCAGAAATACTAGAAGAGGGGTCTGCTGGCTGCCCTCTTGATGGGGAACCTTTTGGCTCCAGAGCCATGGTTTCCTCTTTCCGAATGCATTCCAGCTCAATCTGTATCTGCTTATACTTTGACAGCAAGTCCTCAAAGGTCTCCTCGATACCATTTTCTGGTTTGGCAATACTGTGCACTGGTTTTCTCCCCTGATTCCTCCCTGACTGCTTCTCTGTGGCAAAATGTCAAGGAGAGTGGAATAAACAGAATTTTGGAAATACTATCACAACTAATCATGAGTGAAGGGCAGCACAGCTCAGTGGGTAGAGTGGTCGTCTGGCGATCAAAAGATTGCAGGTCTTATCCCCGGTCCTGCATACAGCATGTCGAGGTGTCCTTGATCAAGACACTGATCCCCCAACTGCTTACCAAGCACCATATGGTGGCAGTTCACTGCTCCTATGCAATAGGATGGGTCAAATGCAGAGAATGCAAATTTCCCCTTGTGGGACAAATATGGGGATGTGAATTCTAAAAATTGAGGAATTTTACCACAACCTGTGTACATCATGACATATACTTACTTAAGCAGAGAGGACCATTTTACATGGCATGACTACTCCCCAATTTAGATGGAGCTTGGGGGATTACGGCCAGATGCCTTTCCTGATGCCCTGTGGTGTATTCAAATCTGCTGCCTCTGACTCATCAGTTCCTGAAGCGAACATGCTACCGACTGAGCTACCATGGGCCCCATATAAATTACCATATCCAACTGAGATTCATCACATTAAACTCTTCGGTAAATTAGCTACATATCACACCAAAGGCATCACAAAAAGGTGAATCAGTTCACCTGGAGACAATGAGAGAAACGTTTCATCACTCATAGAGGTGACTTTTTCAGTCTGAGCTGACTGCAGGCATTCCCACCCTTATGAACAATGCAGTGGCATATGACCAAGACAAATTATGGTTTCATATGCCATTCAATTTGCCATTAAATGGAGTTAAAAAGGCAATCTGTCCTAATCACAGAGGACTGGGGAATAGTTGCAATCACAGCATTGTAAAATGGTGACCGACATTCTCTTAGCCCACCCTCAGTTCAGAAACGGTCATTCCCTCTTCATGACCTCCGACTAACCATTCAAACCACTTTCAAGGATGTGTACATACACATCCTTGAAAGAGTGACCACAGCGATCCTCCCGGCACTTCACAGCATACACTATTTTGTTCTGTCTTGCTAGGGATCCAATCCTTTGAGTTGACCAATTTTTGGTGCAGTGCATTTTGGGGTTTGAAAGCAAGACAGACAAGATGGCTGGTTGGGTGCTGGTTGATATAACACCTGGGTCTTCTTGGTGTTTAATGCTAGGCCCAGAGCTCCGTATCTCTAGGCAAAAGTATTCAGAATGTCCTGAAGGTCTTCTATGGAGTGTGCAGCCATGGTGTAACCATCTGCTACATTTAACCAGTGGCTGTTTAATGTGGGATTTATCCCCTTCCCCAGCCACTGTGTGGGTGGAGACTGCCAGCTAATTGTGTAGTGTCCTGATGACTCCTATTTTGTGCTCCAGCGTGAAACTAGTCAAACCTTACGTACTGATCAGTATGTGTTGGTTTACAGTCGTTTTGTAATTTCATATGGACTATCAACAAGAATGCTCATAAAGAGAGGCTTACCATCTTAAGAGACCATTGTTTCACCCGCTTCCACGATGAGGTCTCTCACTTTACACACAAAACCTATAGTTTTCAGAATTTGATGTTCATTACTGCCTACCAAAAGATAATGAATACATGTTAGAAATTCAAGAGAGTGGAAATTTAAGAGGTTTCTCTACACCCCCAGTGCCATGGTTCGGAACGTACAGTGGGTTGTTTAGTGACTGGAAGGTTGTTGGTTCAATCTGCAGCTCCGTCAAAAAAGGAGGAGTCCTTGAGCATGACACTGAACTCCTAGTGCTGCAACCACCCAGTCTTTCTATACAATGGGTTTAATCCAGAAGACAGATTTAATTTTAAGAGTGACCAAGAAATAGCTGTCCTTTTCGAGAAGTTATAGGTCACAGATTTATCATAGAAAGAATTGACTGTAATTGTGCTCCAACCAAATAAGGATGTGCACCCCTGATGAGGAGGAATTCTGGTTTGAATAGGGATTCAGAAGAGGACATCTGTCGCCATCTTACAATGCTGTGATAGCAACTATTCCCCAATCCGCTGTGCATTGTACAGATTACCATTGAAACTCTACTGGTAAATTTGCATATGAAACCGTTGTTAGTTTCACTCCTTATACCACCGTGTCATTTATAGAGTTAGAGGATTTCTTCAGTCAGGTTAGACTGAAGAAGTCACTAGCATGAGTGATGAAATGTTTCTCCTAATGGGCATTGACCACTCAATATCACTTCCTCTGTAGTTTCACATATACACTCCAACTAAATATAACCATTAAAATAACCATAGAAAGAATATTTATCTGAAGGTTAAAGAGTGACACCATGTAAAATGACCTGACAACGGGGGAAAAAAATCATATTTACAACTAAAAAACAACTATAACTACAACAACATGCAAGCAGGGGTGGAAAGTAAATTAGCCTGACTGGCCTAGCAAGAAAGGGCTAATAATAGCAACATTACATTAGGGGGTGCTACACCCCATGTGCACATAGTCCCACACAGACACACACACACACGCAAAGCAAATTAAATCAGCAACCCCAAGATGATAAACAATTAAGCAATGGGTAAGAACACATGGATAAGGATACGTTTTCTCGTGGGAGGTTCTTTCAAGTTGCTGTGGGTCTCCCCAAGCCCATATCGTCCTATGAGAGGTCTGACATTACCAGTGCCTCGCATCCCACCACCACCCCAAGCTCCCCGATTGTTCCTGCATCCACGCCCAACGTTCGGCACCGTCAGGTGTCTGAACCGACCCAAGGCACCAAGACTCCTTTCCCAAAAGCTGGACCGTGGACTCGGATCACTCTCG
>OMLC01046722.1:1501-20559 GCA_900302585.1 Regalecus glesne | reverse complement strand
GAGTCCCGGGGGGGGAGGTCGCTCGGCCCCACCTGGCACACACGGTGGCTGTCTGTGGCCCGGGGAGAAGTGGCCGTGTACTGCATGAGGTCCTCTGTTATACGGCATTGAAATGCGAAAATCCGGAGGTGGGTGAGCCATATGGGGCAGTAGGCCGTGCGGATGTGAACGTAGTGTTAGCTTCCCTGAAGAGTCGCTGGTAGGCCTTCGGCCGGCCAGTAGTACTACCACATTCTCCTCGGTTTCATCATCGCAGATCTCGCCGTCTTCCAGCTCCCTTTCCTCTGCCCGAGACTGCTCGCTTAAATTTGAATCCATTTTGGAGTCAAATAAAACGGATAAGAGCCTGTCCGTGTTGTCTAACTGTACTCATTTATTAAAATCTCCGTTTTCATCTATTTCATAGATTAGTCAGCACGGCTAGCGGCTTAAAGCGTGAGTCGGCTTACGAATACGACGTCCTCCCTTATTTTTCCGTTGATCACACAACACTCGCGAGAATTGTCTTCTTCTTCCTGTTTTGCTTCTTCTACCCCTTCGTTCTTTATCTTCATTCTTCTTCTTCGTCCTTCTCTTCTTCACAAACAGCTGTCAGGCACATTACTGCCATCAACTGATCTGGAATGTAAACTATAGCGCTACAACCACGTAGACAGACCCCTTGCCACATGACGTGACACAGTGACGTAAACAAAGTGCGCAGGCAATTAATTGGGGGAAAAAACAAGTCACACTGTGTCGACTAAAGCACTCAGCTTTGGTTTCTCCTCCCTCATTGATATTCTTCAGTAATGCCTTCCATGAGTATCCATCTCTGCCATTTTACCTTTTGAAGTGACTACTTGCTCTGATCCTAAATTACACTGGATTCCTGCTCCGGGCTAGTTTCTTCAGATGTCAAGACCATCTGCAACTGTTGGTCTGTTATTCATCAAGTTGTGTCATCCCAACATGAGCCAAAAACAGTCCAGTTGGCCGGAGCTTGTTCTTCCTTTCATTTTAGCCTTGTTTCACCTTATTGCGGTTTCCCTATTGTGTCGAGTTTGGTAGTTGCGTGGGTGAAACGTGTCGGGAACCAGCTGACATCTCCAACTTTGTCTGAACTTCTTCCTAAAATATAATAATAATGATGGCAAAACACAGAAGGGCCAACACATCAGGCCTGCATGAGTGATGAAACATTTTACAATAAAACTTCTTGTCCAGGTGAACTGATTCACCTTTTTGTGATTCCCTCACATGGATTACTGACCATTCATTAAGATATAATGATTTTGTAGCTATTTATCAAAATGTTTTCCCTTTGTTTAGAATTGTCAGTGATAAAATAAAATCTCAAATTCAAAGGTACTGCAAAAATCTCTTTATTTTCAGCGTGCTCGGGGCAATTTCATATTATTTTAATATACTGTATAATGAGCTATTTATTTAGGTAGAAAACAAGTTATCTGTGGTGAATAGTTTCTATCACATTGCAAGCAAAAAACAACATTCTGCTAAGTGAAGAAGTCACCTGGTGAGTGACGAAACGTTTCTGAAATAAACTTCTGATCCAGCTGAACAGATTCACCTCTTTTTGTAACATTCTGCTAAGTTCTGCAGTCTTTGATTGGCACAATACAATTTCGCAGATTCCTTGTGGGCCTACTTATGTCTGTATACGAACAAAAACATGGTAGGAGTAGCCTAAAAAAGACAGAGATGTTCTTTTGTGTTGAAGGGATGGGTAATCCCAATGTTTCTTCATGCGACGAAACATATTCAATGACCAAAACTACACTCTGTCGCAGAAAAGTAACGTCATCACCCGGCTAGCAACGACACAGAGAACACAAAATGCATGCAAACATGAGTGAAATTGCTGTGAATTATTATCATATAGACTTGCTTTTTGTCCTGAAGGTGAGTGGCCACTACGACATGAGAAAAACAACTTCAACACGTGTAATAGGAAAAAAACAACACAATTAATTAGTATCTCTATCCCTTTTTCTCTCTCTCTCCCTCTGTCCTCGAAAATTCTGTACACTTAGCGTATATTCAGAAACTGTTAACTCAAATAATATTAAATACAGAGGGATCTTGATTTTAATCCAACTCATCATCCAGGATTTTGTCCAATGTCTTGGATTGAGTAGATTTTGTCAAACCAATCGACCCGAAAACCTGTAAATTGAAATAAAACTGAAAATCTACCTCAAACGTGCATTGCGCTTGCGCGGTAGCAGAAATGCGGAAGATGACTTGTCAACATTGTTTTGGAAGTTGA
The DNA here is from genome assembly GCA_900302585.1 of Regalecus glesne. Lineage (NCBI taxonomy): Eukaryota > Metazoa > Chordata > Actinopteri > Lampriformes > Regalecidae > Regalecus > Regalecus glesne. The sequence continues at coordinate 18,290 of OMLC01046722.1, read as the reverse complement.
CAGGCACGTGAGCTGCTGTCGTCATAAGGGAGATAAACTGTCGACATGGCGGCTGACTCTCTTTCCAAGGTATGGAACATAGTCAAATCCGTGTTGTCCATATGGGCTCCAAACTATCACCAGTTATGTGGGTAAACATTCCGTGATGGTGGGACTGGATCAGATGACAAACTTCTCCGAGGCAATAGTTTTGACTCGGTGGATGGCGATAGGTTCGGTACGAGCAGAGGCAGCTAGCATTAGTTGCTAGCTAACTTCGCTCTGTGGCGTTAGCTACACAATAACATCTTAAAGTATGTCATCCTGCATTCAGTTAACGTTAGCTCTACCTGTATGCTTACATAAGTGCTTATTGTACCGGTAAAGAGTTTATGTGGCGACAAAGTTCTTTATATTTAATGCGTACTGGTCAACGAAATGTTGTTTTCTTACCATAACTGCTGTGTATATATTAGATGGCAATGTCCCTGAAGTGGTAGGTTACCTTGAAAGATACCGTGATTTCTGCCTTTTTTTAGTCAGGTGTTGACACTGTAATTTACCTGCCACGATTTAGTTCCTCTTAACACGTCCAATCTAACCATAGTTTGTGAAGTTGTACAACTAGCGTTCATAATAATACCCATATTATCAATTGTCGAGGTTGCCTTGAAATATAACAATGTTTAATAAATGGCTGTTATATTTTTGCTTTCCTGAAGGTAATATACGAACATGAAGGAATCTTCATACATTCAAACAGTGATGATGATGATGGCGCTGAACAAGAACTGCTCCTCTCAGGATCTCTTCGGATAGTAGACAAGGTACTTAGAATTGTTGCTTTTGGTGATCGATTGACCGATCTCAGCTGTTTCCCCATGACAATATCAAGTCAAGTAATAATGTGTTGCTTTACTCTTCTTGCCGTGGTGATGGCTTTACTTGTAAGTTTGCCTTTTATCTCTTTCACGACTATATTGTATACTTTAGTGGTAGATGTATATGCTATTTAAAGCAATAGTGTAAATGTTTCAGTACTGCACTTATCCATTGCACTGTTAAATTCGAATCATGCTGAAGGCTATTAGTGTCAGCTACAGATAGTAATGGTAATATAAGATTCAAGATGTTTATCTACACTGTGGTTGTCCCAGTGCATTCCAGAGACATCCATTGGCTGGGAGACTGTTACAGAAAGATGTAAGATAAAGCTAAAAATAAGATAGCATAGGAGGTCGGCGGTCGTCTGGCGGTTGGAAGATTGATGGTGCGATTCCCAGTCCTTGCTGGGGTTGAGGGAGGGTGTTGAGGTATCTTTAAGTGGGACACTGAACCCTTGAGTGCTGAAACCCTTGAGATGGAGTAGTGACCTGTCCAGGGTGTTTCCCCCACCTTTTGCTCAGTAAGCATCGGGATAGGCTCCAGCATGGCTATGCAACCCAACTTCAGATGAGTGATTGATCTGTTACTGCTAAAATACAAATGGAAGTAACTCCACGTTTGGTTGGAAACAACAGCCAGTTTAGTCACTTTGCTACCATAATTGTTATAACAATTATTTCCCCCTCAATTTCAGGATGGTGAAATACTTGTGGAATACAGGCCTTTGGAGGACACTGTGGACCCATCAAGCATGCTGTGTGCTGGCAAGGTTTGTCCAAGTTGGCCTACTCGGTTATCTGTTAGAGTTTATTTCAGCTTGCAATTTGTTGTCATTTTGACTGTAGATACGGAAAGAACAAATGGTCTGGTCACTGTGGTTGGTAGATACCATTTCCGCCACCTATTTGGCTGCAGGAATCAACCGGTAATTAGTTATCTACCAACCTGATTGGCACTGTAGACAAATATTCAGGCCACCTTCTCACCAACATAGCAGTCTGTCTGGTAAGTTTACTTGTTGGGTGTCAATGGTAGCAGTTAAACTCCTAGTTGTATTGTTATGGAACTTTGTATATAGTAGAGTTTTAACAGAATTTAGCTGCTCTGGACTAACCATCAAGGCTTTCATTCACAATTTTCCCCATTCTCTCTACATATATTTTATAGAGATAAATAGCATTTACTTAGCAATCATGATTCTTAGCAGTCTTATGTGCACATCTCTGCAACACTGCCAAAATAGTGTCTGCCATTGACATCGTGAATGTGAGATTCTGCCACCTGGTTTGCCAAAATGCTGCAATGTAAAGTGTCTGTGTGTGTGTGTGTGTGTGAATATTGTTTTATATAGTTGTATGTAGCATTCTTCAAATGTTTATTCGTATAGCTTCGTATAGCCTTGTTCATATTTTCTTAGATAATGCAGCCTGTCAGCAAATGAGGGATTCATTTTTCACATTCATAGATTCTTAGATTGTTCACCAGTGATGACAAGTGTGGATAGAATATTGGCAGTGTTTCAGTGATCCACATGAAGTGTTATCTGTTTGAAAATTGTGGGGGTTTTCCCCTTAAAAGCCAGTCTAAAAGTTAATGTATTTAAAAAGGGAAATTTGTTGGTTCATTAGGATTCCAGCTCTGTTGTGGAGTGGGTCCAATCTCCAGGGGAGAGGACCCACCAGCTCCTGGAGTCCCAGCACAGCTATGAGACAGAGTGGGACATGATCAATGCTGTCACTTTCAAGAAAAAGACCTTTACAAATGGAGAAGGTGGGTTCTCAACTTGGTTTTCCATTCTGAACCAATTTATGACAACTGCAGGGTGGAAACTTAAAAAATACAATGCTGAAGGTCAACTTAAAACATATTATTTTTGATCAGTTGTGGCACTGGTCTTTTCAAAACAACAGCTACAATAGTAATAACAATCCACATATATCATTGATCATGAATACTTTTTGTAGTTGCTCATCAAAAAGTTCTTAAATGTGAGTCAACTTAACTGGTCCTAAAATTGCTGTTGCCTCAGATATGAATACATTTCACTGATGGTGTGGCCTGCACACTTCTGCTGGTCATTTCTTGTTTTTTCAGAAAGCAAGGTAGTTTTTGACAAAGCTGTATTTTTCTATTAATTTACTGTTTAAGTCAAGTCAATTTTATTCATATAGTTTGTCTCAGTGGGTTTTACAGTAACACAACACCCTTTAGACCCTTGCATTGGATATGGAACAAACACTTTAAAAGGGAGGAAAAAATAGGAAGAAACCTCAGAAAAGCAAGATGGACAGATCTGCAATGGATGTTGTGTGTGCAGGAAAATATTTTGTAGAGTACAATGCAGAGAGGATAGATTAATTATACTGAATTATAAAATATATGAAGAATATGATGAGGAGGATACCAAGCAGTGTCCAGATGCCATCAGAATAAGCTGAGCCACATAGCCACCATCACCATGTAAACCTGACAAAAGGACAGACTGCATATGCACGCAAGGGAGACTCAGATCACACTATTCACATGTACAGAAGAAGAATAAGGAGAAGATTGCACACCAAAAAATCAGTTCCTCTGGACAAAACTTTTTTTATTGAGAAAACTTGTATTCCTAGTTTTTTTGGCAGCTGTCAGAAAACTCCTGCTAATAAAAACTTCTGTTTATTAAACGTTCATCCTTTCTCAGGAGCTCTAAACCATGGTAACGAGAAGAGCAGGTGGTCGTTTACCTTCAGCATCTGTGACCTCAAGTCCATCACTAAGAAGGAGGAGGGGTGGACTTATATGGTCTTCAAGTTGAAAGAGTCGTCCACCTTTCTGCCTGTACTTCACTTCCACCAGGGTGGCAGTACTGAGTTCCTAGACAGCCTTGGAAGATATGCGCTGCTCAGCGAGTGAGTAGATTGTCCAAGCAGGCCCAACTAACCCCTGGTTTGGACTACAATTTTATTTCAAATCTTAACAGGACTCAAAAATGTGAGAGACCCCACACATAACAACATATACATGACAGTTGTTGGGCCTCTGGTGTGTAGAGAATACATACTTCGCAATTTGTCCAAAACAGCAAGCCACACAGTAACAGACTCCATACACAATCAACAATGATCAACCGCTCCGGACTCTTAAAACTGGGAATCTCAAAAATCTCAAACCTGATGAGAGCAGCCATCCCATCATGACTGTTGTCATGATTATGACTTTTACACATTGGTTTTTCCAACAGACAGACTGCATTCTTGGTATTCCTCTGGGTTCTACCCAACACTACAAGATGTTGGATCAGATCATAAAAGCTGAAAATGTTTCATATTTTCAATTTGAAAGGGTTGAGTTGATGATGGGCTCTTGAACGCATTGGGAGAAGTCAAATACACTCTTTACATAGCTCCCACCAGAGGAAAGTCTGACAAGATGATCTTTAGAACTGTTACTAAATTTTAATCAGCTATTGTGGGATCTTCCTGCTAGCTCAGACATAACGCTCAAGTAAGGAGGAACCATATTACTGTATTTAGTTGTATCTTCTGCTTTTAAACACAACCTTTATATAAAAAAAACATGGTTGCATAATGACTGAAATAACAATATTTTGGACAGGCTATAGTTAGAAATCATTCATACTACCATTGTAAAACTGTGATTAGACTTTTATTGGGGGCATCTAAATTAATATCCAGCAGAAGGAACATTGAAGGGGATTTAGTTCAAAGTTGAATTAGTAGCCTAACTGTAGATGCATCCAGATCACTCACAATATTGTGATATGGGCCAATTTGTAATCTCATCAGTCGATCTTTGTCTGTTTCTTGGCATCTGAAACTGCGATTATAAAGTAATTAACTCTTTAATAGAAAAATATTTATAATTTCATACCTTCTTCTGGAACTGATACTGAGTTCAAATTTCCTGTTTACCTCACAAAGGCACCTTCTATGAATTAGCCTTTTTTTCTCCCCCTGAAACACTGCTTTTCTTTAAATTTGTCATCTATATGTTAATTCAGTTGATATACAAGAAGTCAAAGGCAAAGAGATTCTCAGTCTCCGCTTTTCGGTAGCTCTGATGTCTGAACCGGTGGATGGTCAGGTGTCCCACCAAACGGGGAGCCAATATTTTCCTCTCTGAACCAAATATAACATTAGATTGTTTTGTGGTGGGCACAGGCAGTCTGATTTTCTATCTCAGTGTAGATAGCTGTTATTAAAGTTCTTATCAAAGCCTTTCATAATGAAATTGTCTGGATTAAGTGCCAGGTATTTTCAGAAAGCGCAGCACAAACAGCTTCTGACGCCATAGCATAGATCTGTCTCCTGTTTGGCTTGTTTGTCTTGCCTTTAATGTTTTCATCTATGACAGCTAGAATGAAGGGCAAAGTGCTCAGCCGTTTGTTGACTGTATTTGGTCCAGATCTAAAAATCACTGCTGTTTATGCAGGAGATCCAGTATCAGTTTGGCTGTTACCTTCCGTCTATATATTGCCTTGAGCATAAGCTGCTTTTTTTCCCATTGGATTTCCCTTTGTGAGAGGGTTTTTTTTAAAAAGTGAACATTAAGTCATAAATAGTGTTCACCATACACAGTTACAGCAGTTCTTGGCCCGTCAACATAATCACAATTCATGTCAATTACCTAAAACTATTTTTGTACTTTGTTCCAAGATTGTTTATTTCTTATTTTGTTCTAAGGTCTCCAGATGATGAGACCCATCTGTTGGTCAGTACACCGAACAAGGCCCTGTCCCAGTCCTTTGAGAACCTTCTAGATGACAACAACTTTGGCATTATTCAAGTAAAGTTCTCAAATCAGTCCATTAGCTTGTTAGAAATAAAACTCTTATGCTGCAGTTGTGGGAGCAAAGCAAAAGATTTCCCTGCTTGAAGTTGTACTTGGTCATTTTGGTGTTTAGTGAGTAGGATTTTCAAGACCCTCAAAATCATTGTATCATTTCTGGGATTCTGGGTATCTCAACAGAAGCTGAAGAAGGATCCCTATGTGACCACCCTGGGCGGCTTCTCCAAGGTCACCAACTATATATTTGATGCATTCCGGGGAACAGAGGAGCAGCACCAGCGACCCCCAGATGAAGTGGCTGACTTACTAGGGGAGGTAATCCCAGGGTTAGAAATCAACCAGCAGGAAGAGCCAGGTTTCGAGGTCATCACCAGGGTGAGCACTGCAACAGCTCAGTCACATTGTCTTAACTCTTTGAAAGCCTTCACAGTTTGTATGACTAGTGGGAAAAGATGGGTATATTTTGGCCTGTGATTGATTTAGGTTTATGAATAACCCAGATTGTTTTAAATGTATAGTATCTACAAGGCTAGATAGTTACTCTCTCTGAAATGGAAGTCTTCTGTACCCCTTCCTCTCTGCCCTTGGTTCATTCATCTTCTTAATTATATAAAATTTGGGCAAATAAGACATATGGTCTGGGGGCGGGGGTCAATAGATTAATTCAAATCGCACACACCCCATCTCCATGACAGTTTCTTTCCACAGGCAGTCAGACTAGTGAATAGCTGGTGCACCCACATATACTTTACATTGTCACGTTACTGTGTACTTTTCTATATTGTGTATTTAATGTCTGAGTTCTGTGAACATAGTGTATATGAGTCTGTAGGTTTTTTTATGTTAAGGCAGAGAATGTCACTATAGTACAATACACACGATAATAAAGTTGAACATAAACTTGTGACATTTCTTTCTTTCTCTTCATTTCCTTGCAGATGTATTTGTATTTAGGTCTTTATTGCTTTCTAAAATATAGTAGTGTCACAACCCCGTATTGTTAAAGGTGGGCTTTAAATCAATTTGACCTGTCTTGCTTTCTACTTTTGTCTCATCAGATTGACCTTGGAGCTAGGCCAGAGGTCCAGAGGAGGGAGCCACTGTCTTCAGAGCAGTGGGCTGAGTACCAGGATCCAGAGGGAAGGGTCCTAAACATCCCCCATCTCAAACAAATCATCTTCAAAGGGGCATGTTGACTTTACTTTTTAAATTATCTTTACAAATCAGCATTAGGACCCCTTCACTTTCATTTGAATTATTTTGAATTATTCAAATGAGGGAGAGAGAGATACTTTTTTCCCCATGAAAAAAAGGTATTTAAAATTAATTTGTGTAAAAAGCTAACCCTAAACTCCACTATGGATATCCACACAATCTTTCCTGCATGACTTGAATGTAGTATGATTCCAGCATACTTCCTCTAGATTATCAGGGACTTATGTGTCTACATCACTGTGACTAGGGATTGTGCCACGCTGTGAGGAAAGAAGCATGGAAGTTCCTGCTTGGTCACTTTCCCTGGGACAGTACCCTGGAGGAGAGGAAAGCCCTACAGAGAGTAAAAACGTAGGGATGAATAAGCTGTGGTTATAAATGATCAAATAATTACATAGGCAGAATTATTTTTTTACACAAGAAAGCAACATTACGTAGCTGGACAGAGACAACAACTCATTGACTCCACTCATTTATTTAATGTAATTTAGATACCAAATAATCCTGGAGCATTGACACGCTCTTTCAATTTGTAGTTACAAAATACTCCATGTTGAGGGTATGGAGTTAACATTACTTGTATAGCTTGAATACGTTATTCCACCTGGGGAACAGCTCACCACTACAAACTATTCAAAGACCATTTTTTCCTCATTGTAATATCCCGATTGTAAGCCAAAGGGATGGTTATTATTTATTAAGTAGACTATGAACAGTGTTCTTTTGCAAATATAGAATATGTGGGAACTTAATTTAATTAGTCCTGAGAAAAAAATTGTAAGATAAGCCAATAGGCTCACATAAAAAATGTGTAGAATCCCTCTGCCTGCTTTCTTATCTATTGCATTTGGATAGTTACCACATTACATGGTAATCTAACCCATTTTCTCTTTTTGGGGGTGAAGAGATGAATACTTTAGGATGAAACTCCAGTGGAAGTCAGTCAGTGAGGAGCAGGAAAGAAGAAACTCCAGATTAAGAGACTACAAGAGTCTTATTGGTAAGGCTTATAGCTTCACAGAAAATAAACCTTCATGTTAAACTGCTTGGCATCAATTAAAAAGGGTCTTGTCTAATAGAGGAAGGTGGGAAATATGGTCTGGCCCCATACAGACAAGTGCAAATAAAATGATTGTAATGCAGTTTCTAGGTTAATTACACTGTTGAATAATAATCTTTTGATTATTTTTAATGCACATTTATTTATATATACTTGAATGGGTTGCATCTTGGCAGTGAGAAACCGTTTCACTACCTTGACAGACTATCAATTCAACCTTGCAATTACATTTATACACCACTATTCTCCCACTTGCACATGGTGGCCCAGTGGTTAGCACTGTTGGCTCACAGCAAGAAGGTCCTGAGTCCGAATCCCAAGCCGTCCAAGTCCTTACTATGTGAATTTTTTCTACCTGTGTCTGCATGAGTTTCCTCCCACCATCAAAAAGACATATTCCTAATCAACAAGGCAGCCAAAAGTCTTTCAGACTCACATTTGCCATTTGAAATATTCATTGAAATATTTGGGTGTCCTACTAACAAGAGGAATTGCTAACTTGTTTAAAGAAAACTTCAAGTCGCTATTTGACCACACTATTTACGAATTTGAAAGGTGGTCCCATCTCCCCATCACTTCGGCAGCAGAATCAGTGCTAGTACTGTAAAGATGAATAACCTTTTTTATTTTTTTTTCTATTCCAAACTATCCCTACACTAACATGAAAATCCTTCTTAACATTTGGAACAAGGGCAGCCTTAGAATAAAGAAAGCTTATTTGCAGTGGTAGAGAACACGTGGGGGAATGGGACTACCTAACTTTCAGTTTTACCATTGGGCATGTAACATTTGTGCTCTCTCTTTTTGAGTTCAATCTGATCAACACTGCTCAGGTAAGATTATACAATAGGATGGGTTAAATGCAGAAGATCATTTTCATTGTAACCAAGCAACTTGTACAATGACAACAATAAGTAAGTAGATTTCTTATTTTTTAAACTTTTGGTGTGTCATTAATTTTGGTCTTAGAGAAAGATGTGAACCGGACAGACAGAACCAACAGATTCTATGAAGGCATTGACAACCCAGGCCTGGTCCTCCTTCATGACATCCTGATGACATACTGCATGTATGACTTTGACCTGGGTGAGACAGGACACTTGTCAGTAGTGATGCACAAAACTGGTTTAGTTGTCAGATTCATTCTTTGTAGTCGGTGTTTGAATAGTTTTCACTGGTGATTTACAAGTACTTAAAAAAAACTTTTGTATGTGTAGCAATTGAATAATTTCGCTGAATGATTTATATATTTGTGACATTGTGTCCTAGTAATATTCAACTTTTAAAAAATGTATTCTGAAACCTTGTGTATTCCTAAAAAAATGACTGCTTCCAGTTTACCCAATTATTTTATAATCGGGAAGATACAGTCTGTAAAACTAATTGGGTTTTCCACAAATTTTGTAAACAAGTTTATTGTCTTGAGCAGTAGGTGACTGTGTCCATTTCCTCTCTAGGTTATGTACAGGGAATGAGCGACCTCCTCTCCCCGATCCTTTTTGTGATGGAAAACGAGGTCGATGCCTTCTGGTGTTTTGTCTCTTTTATGGACCAGATGGTAAAAGCCAGTTTTGTTTTGTTATTTTCCCCCCAACAACCGATTTTTATTTGAGCAAAGTGCTTTTGGAAGCCATGTTATTATTATGATGTGGCATATTACTAGATAAGCTGATTTCACTGAATAGCTTTCCTTAAATCAAATATGGGGGAACTATTTAGTGATACCATTCAGTCTATTTGTTTGGTTGGAATGAAAAACCAACATTGCGCTCTAATAGAAATGGAAGGTATAGGAGCTCTTAAAGCAGTAATACATAAGTCAACCTTTACAGGCGACTCTTACCTAGGCAGTGTTGTCCATTGAGTTAACTCAGTGTTGTTGCGTTCATCGCGTAGAAACACTCTATTACTTGCAAACCTCTGAACAGATTTTAAGTCTTGTGGCCCAGTGTATCCCCAGTGTGTTTGACATAATACACACATAGAATGGTCATTGACCATTAGCTACATACTGATCAATATTGGCTATTGCTGGTAAGTTTGTCAGCCCTGCTCAACACAGTTTGGCATGTAACCAGCCATAATCTCGAAGTCCTGAAGGAATTCAGAGAAGAAGCATATTTCAGTGGGAAGTTGATGACCAGTAACTGTTGGAAGTTTCTAGTGGCTGTTGTCTAAAGAAAAAAACAACATTGGTCTTGTCAAAGTTGCTCAAAAATTGCCCCATGTATCAAAATCCTGAAGGACATGGCCTGTTCACCTCACTTTAGATTGACTTAATGTCTCTTTTTATTCTGCTCTGCTGCTTGTTATTCCTAGTGTAACTGATATTGAATCCCTAATTTAAGTGTGCAAGATAAATCAAGGTTTACTTAACTTTGACGACAACATTTCTATTATATTTCGTGTGTGTGTGTGTGTGTGTGTGTGTGTATGCGCGTATGTGCGCGTGCACTCGCATGTCTGTATGAACAGCACCAGAATTTTGAGGAGCAGATGCAGGGCATGAAGACCCAGCTGATTCAGCTCAGCACCCTTCTCAGGCTGTTAGACCTAGCCTTTTGGAACTACCTCGGTATGGATAATATCCTCCTGTCACCCTGCCACTCACTCAGTCATTTAAACCGTCCTCAAAGAGTTTGACCAGTGAATGAAATTGTGGTTTTGGCAATGTGAATAATCCATCATTAAGTCAAACACAGTCCAGTGTTTACTGGTAGGTCAAAGAAAATGTGAACCACCTTAAAAAACATACAAAGCTCAATATGAGACACGCTAAACTGCCCTCCTTGTTTCAAAAAAATGCACGAAGTCCAATGTGTCATTATGTAAACAGAGATAATGTCAGAGCTACACTCTTTCACTCTACAGCATCCTGTTAGAAATTAGAGTCATAGAAGTAGAGATCTATTTTTATGTCACCTCACACTAATTGCACTTTGTGTTTGTTTTCCAGAGTCCCAGGACTCAGGTTACCTCTATTTTTGTTTCCGTTGGTTACTGATCCGCTTCAAAAGAGAGCTGAGCTTCCAGGATGTGCTTCGACTCTGGGAAGTGAGTAATCGGTCCAGTATATGAGTTATATGTCCAATGTTATAACTTGATAGATAACATGCAGTTTAATTTACAGATCCTCCAATAGCACATGTTTGATGTGTTAATGGAGCAATAATTTCTTAGATAGTATTCTGCATTTTCTGATCAAGGTTAATTTCCACAGAATTATGCATAATCCCAGAAAAGAGTAACCTCAGTTTTTTTTAGCTTCTCTACAATGATTAACATGTATGTGAAAACGTGAAAGATTGCTTTTGGAACAGTGAAGCAAAATAGCAATTACGTTTTATGTATTATCAGCTAATTTATCATCTCAGAGATTTATTCCATGAAATCACCCAGGCTATCTACCTCCTTTCTAGGTCATGTGGACAGGCTTGCCCTGCCAAAATTTTCATCTTCTGGTGTGCTGTGCCATCCTCGACTCAGAGAAACAGAAAATCATGGAAGAGAACTATGGCTTCAATGAAATCCTTAAGGTAGTTTTGGCCAAACATTTGGTTCAAACATTCCCTTGGCTTAGATCTCATTGTCTTTCAAATGGGGCTTTCTTTGTTCAACTTTTATGAGTATGAAGGGGACCGTTTTTTAAAAGTAATTTTACCCGAGTGCTGACCTCTATCATATGACTGTAGGAATAATAACATAAAAATCAAAATGGGCCACTTGTGTGCCTATTCTCAAGCAAAAAAGAAAACCTAATTCAAATAGCAAAGGAGTGGAAGCCCAACATGTGTGTTGACATCTAGCCCTTTTTGAATACCTTCAGTAGATCTTAGTTTACTGTGATCTTTACATGGATTGCCGAGGACTGCCTGTGTCAGCCAAGTCTTTTCGGGGTGGGGGGTTCACAGAAAAATAAAACCACCTAAAACTACCATGTGTCATCCCCTACTGCTATTTATTGAGGAGATATAATGCATCAGGAAAGCCAAAATATGACATCGATATTTACACAACAGAAATTACACAATATTCTAAAAAAAGTTCTAGTGTACCTTTAAGTTTATTAATGCTGACTCTCTCTTAACTTTTGTCTCGTGTTTTCTATTGTCAGATTATGTAGACAGGGTTAAATGGAATTATTTTTATGAAGAGCTTTTCTAGTTTATTAGCCACTCAAAGTGCTTTACAATGTATAGCTCACATTTACTGAGGGGGGATTAATGCCAGAAGCCTTTTCCTGATGCCCCATGGTGGGATTGAACCCTCTATGCCTGGCTTGGAGGCGTGTGCTTTACCACGGAGTTACCACAGCCCCCAGTGTATGAATACAAATTATTATATATGTATTGAAATGCAGATAATGTTTCCCATACATTATCATAAGAAATATTTTAAGGCTGTTATATGTTCAGTATTGATAGCCTTTTTGAAGTTGTGCTTCAATCAAATATGTCCATTTGGAAACATTTTTCAAAGTTTCTCATGTTTATACAGATGATGATTCTCAACAGTTTACTGAGGACGTATTCATCTATTTCTCAATTTATGAAATTTGCATAATTTCTTTTCCAGTGATAAAATATTCAACAAATTCATATTTACATTTTTAAATCCAAGCAAGGGTTATTTAGACTGGACTTGGGGGCATGTAAGTTTATAGTGAAATATAGGCTTGATCATGGCAATGCAGTGATAACCCCCCACCCACCCAAATTGTGCTCATAACTAATATGCCACTGTTTGCTTGCTTCACAGCATATTAATGAACTTTCAATGAAATTGGACATTGAAGAAATCTTGCACAAAGCCGAGGCCATCTATATGCAGATCAAAGGCTGCAAGGTATGTGGAAAGGGATGGATCAACTTTTCTTTACATTATTTCATATTTATCATGTCATTAATTGAAAAATAATCCTCTGGACTCGATATCACCATTGAACGATGTCTCAACAGGTTTGGAAGAACAAAGAAAATTTGTATCAAAAGTATATAATTAGGGGCGCCTCAGTGGCTCACCTGGTAGACTGCCTGCCACATATGGCTGAGCCCTTATCGCAGAGGCCTGAGTTTGAATCTGACCCAGGCATTTGCTGCATGTCATCCCTTCTCTCTCCACCTACCTTTCCTGTCCATCTCTCTCAACTATCTAATAAAAATAAAGGTGGAAAATGGCCACAAATACTTGTTAAAAAAGTATCTAGTTTAAATATTTTAGAATACCCCTCTTTCATATTTATGGACTTGCTAAAACTGGACTGATGACTCTCAGTGGGAAGACCGATACCAAAATAGAAATGAATGTGCATGGTGAAAGAACTCTTGAGAGCAGTGCTCAGTTCTAACTGGTACAGAATACACGCACCAGATGGTTAGATAATTATATTATAAAGATTGACCCAGTGATCCACCTATCAGTGCTTGAGCAACCTCACAACCCGCTCTAAGATTGACATCTGTCTTCAAATGAGTGCAACAGAAAATTGCTTTAATGAAACGTATGACAACGTTAGATCAGTTGACACCGATGCCTTTGAAAATGGTTAAAAAAAGGTGTTATAAGGCAACCTGCAAGTACAGGTTCACACAACTACAAGGGATCATTCGCCTCTTATTGTAATTCACTGAGGGCGGTAGTAGTGGAATTCTTCTTATAAGCATAGCAAATGTAACTAGTGTGAAACTTACAGTAATTTTACAAGCAGGGAATTTCCAAATTGATGTAGCCATGTTTGTTATTCTTACAAGCCAGATTTTGATCCTTAGAATATAATAAAATCTGTGAAAGTTGTCTTTTCCATAACTAAAGTGACTTGTAGAGTACAGCATAAAATGATCAATGTGTAGATTTATTTGCTTGTGGCTAGTGGTCAGTTCAAAACGGATTTGTGTCTCATTTTCTATTTTTCTGCTGTCTGTAGGATTTACCTCATTCAATAAGTGACATCCTGGGATTCAATACAGAAACAGAAGCTTCTAGAATAGGGGTGATGCAAGCGTCACCCCTTTCCCCCAGACCCTCCCAGAGACAGGAGATCTTCTCCAATGGCCATGGACACTTACAAGAAACCACATACAATGGGTGCAATGTTGCCTTCATATCATAGTGACAAAAGGTTTTAACATGAGAGACTCACTCGATATCCTTATGCCTGCAAGGGGTAAAGTTGTTTCTCTTGGATGAGAACGCATCTTTTAAGCCACTTGATCGTATCCCCTGCGAAGAAAAAAGAGTGTAAAAAGGATTAAAGATTATTCAAAATCTTATTTTTGTAATTTCTGTATCATATTTTCTGTTATTCAAGAAGTCATTCCTTCCCTCTTGCTGATCATGTTTTCTAATGACGGGCGGAGTATTGTATTGTAACTAATGATATGCTCTTTGATATTCATCCATGGACTTTGACTCATGCATAGTTGATTTAACAGCTTGGACATCTGAAAATGTTCTACACCCTAGGTTTGGCATTTGGTCACATATTGTTTCTATCATTTCTGATGACATGATTTGGCACAACAAAAGCCCTCCTAGATTTTCTTATAATGATCAAACTGCCTGCCCGTTGTATACAAAATGTTCAGATTATAGCCCATTATTACATAATTATGCTCAGTATTAATCAATTGCTGTTGAACCGGTTGTTCCATCTGCTAAGGAATAAAGGATTATGTTAATGTGTTCAATGAAAAGTGAGCTTGCACCAGGATATGTAACAAAAATGAACTTATAGGAAGTATTAATGTCTTTTCCGAATGAGGTATCTGTGTGGTGAATATGACACTTGCTGACGTGATGGAATTACACAGTATTTAATACTTTGGCCTTACCACCTTTCTTTAGTCCTTTCCTTTTCACTGCCAAAATGAAAATATTTTAGAAGAAACAATGTTTTCATCTGGGTTTTTTTCTTATATCAAGCAATCAAAATCAGGTTACATGATATTCATCCATCGTTAACCACTTGTCCCAAGTCGGGTCACAGAGTCATGCCTATCCTATCCCAGCGCTGATTAGTCAAAAGGTGGGGAAACATCCCAGACTCAGCCCCATTCCATCATAGGCTTGGAGCAGTTAAGGGGTTCAGTGTCTTGCTCAAAGAGACTTGGGATACATTTTCTGCAGGCACCAGGATTCTAAACATCAATCTTCTGGTTAATAGTCAACCACCATACCTCCTGAGCTATGCTGCCCTTACTAACTCTGCTCAGGGGTAGAACAAGTACTTCAGGGACTAAAATTATATTAGTTCCCCAAAACTAGATCTGCAACTCAACGGCCTTATTCTTCATGACACACACCCAGTAACCGGTAGGACTGGTTACTGCACCTAAGGCAGCTCGGATGGGGATTGTAGTCCATGCTGAGCTGATAGCAACACAGTGTATGTAGGCTCTACCTGATCCTCAAGATGCTCTGCTGCATTGAGATCTGGTTACTTGTACTGGCTATTTGAGGGCACTGAGATCACTGGTCATACTGGTGGAACCAGCTTGAGATGATGCATGCTTTGTGACATGGTGCACTAGCTTACTGAAGGTAGCCTTTGGAAAACGGGTAAACTGGCCATTAAGGGAATTAGGATCCATGTCATTTCTCAAATATGCTCTAGTATTCAAATGGTGCTCAGTTGATCTCAAGGGGCCTAACGGGCTAAGAATATATTTTCCACATCATGACAGCATCACCACCGGCAGCATTTATGTTTGGTACAACACCGGGTCGGTTTATGGATTCATGCTGAATATGTAAAATTCTGACCCCACAATCTGCCTGTTGGAGGAAACAAATCCAGATTTGTTCAGACTTTTCCAATGGTTGACACTTCTGTGTCAGTAGTGCTCCATGCTTGCTATCCTGGGGTTGACTGATGAGAATAACATTGAAACATAATGCAGTTGATCCATTTATTGATGACCTGGTTGGCAGCAGTTGCCTCGATTCATACGGAAGGTGACTAATCAATCACATGTATCGCTGATGGGGTTCCTCCTGTCAGACCGTGTGTGCATTACACAGGGTACAAATGACGTTGAAAGTTGAAAGCACAATTTCTCCAAATTCTCCAGTAACCTATAGGTCAGTTATATTTCGGTGACTGTTTTTTTTCTTTTTTTTTGATTCCCTTATCAGTCCCGCAAGGGGAAATTTGTTCTCTGCATTTTTGACCCAACCTATTGTATAGGAGCAGTGAGCTGCCAACATATGGCGCTCGGGGAGCAGTTAGGGGTTCAGTGTCTTTTTCGAGGACACCTCGACATGCTGTATGCAGGACCGGGGATCGAACCTGCGACCTTCTGATTGCCAGACGACCGCTCTACCCACTGAGCTATGCTGCCCCTGTGCTGGAAGGCATCAGGATAAAGGTCCACAGTGGAGACCATCAAAGCCATTCAATCAGTGTCGAAGGAGAAGAACGAAGCACTGCAGATCGATGGCTTCCTCTATTTGCAGACATCCAGGGTTTCCAGCTTGTGTTTTTATAGCAGGGCATTTCAGCTCATGAGTAGAACTCTACAGGGAAGTTGATAACAACAGTAAAAGCCATGTACACACACTGAGGAAAGAATACCAGGAAACCACAACACGGTATGAGGCTCCATATCATAACGGCCTGGGTGACACGTCTAGTTTTGACCTGTGGCTGGTGGGATTTCCAGGATGTCGAGGAGCATGTTGGAGGCTGCAGAGAGTCTGTCTGTGACTGGGAGAGCGCTAGAGAGGATGTTTGTGTTGTCTCTGTTCTGGGGAGCGGAGTTGGATGTAAACAGGAGCAAAGCAGGTCGGGAGTGCAGAAGATTTAGTCAACAAGGTGAAACAATGCTCTCTTGTGATCTTACCACTCTCTTCATGTGG
>OMLC01046721.1:0-16769 GCA_900302585.1 Regalecus glesne | reverse complement strand
CCGGTGTCAGTTTGTAACAGAAAAAGTGTGACGATCGTAGGGGAGCTTAAAAAATTTATTGTTTTCCAGAAAGCCACACATAACCAAATAACCCTTTCCAGGTTCTTTACAGAAAAAAAGTCAGGAAACAAATAATAACACTATTAATGAAATAAATAATAACTAAATAACCCTCTCTGAGTTCTTCACAGAAAAAACAGGAAATAAATAACACTATTTATGAAATAAATAATAACTAAATAACTCTCTCTGGGTTCTTCATAGAAAAAAAGCCATGGAACATTAACTTTCTGTTGTGCCATGCACAATCTTAACAGATAAAAGTTCAGCTCAGTTGTCAGAGCAGAATCTCTCTGACACATATGAGCAGTCTCTTAAAGTTCTTGTGTTCCTTCCTTATAATCCTTTTGTAGGTTCCAGTAGGCTTGTAGACACCGCTGTTTGCAGCTTTCTCTCATCAACTTCCCTGTGAAAACCACAAAGGAAGCAGGTTGAGAAACTGAACTAAGTGATACAGCACCTACACAGCACAATACATTTCACTACCAGTATGGTTGTAAAGATGGATTTTATCCAGTAGATTTTATTATGATTATATTTGTTTATGCTCAGAATGACTCATTCAAGTCAGAAAAGTGAGCTTACCTATGTATGTTCATCAGTGTGAACTGTGGGCCTGCATCTGGCTGGTGAGAAGTTGAATATCAGGTTCCATTCTAGTTACAGCCAGTCTCAAGCACTGATGCAAATGTTCATCTGTCAATCTTGATCTCATCAGAGTTTTCAGCAGTTTCATGCGTGAAAAGGTTTTCTCGCAGATATACGTGCTGCCAAAAACTGTGGACATTTTCATTGCGTGTTTTTTGATGTTTGGATATGTGTCTTTGGGAGGGCGGCATAGAAGTCAATGAGACTGTTGGGCTTGAATGCGTCTTTCAGAAATCACAGTTCTGTAACTCAGCCAACTCAAACTGATATGAAGCTGGGCTTCATCAATGTCGGCAACAAAGGGGTTCTGAAAAAGACGGATTTCTTTTGCATGAACATGTAGTTCACTGAATCGCACACCGAACTCCGCCTTCAGCATTTCCAGTGCTTCCACGCACTTTTCAGCTGGGAACGGGACCGCTGGGTTCTCTGTCGACAGGTTTTGGGTAGCAGGGAGATGGACGAAGTTGCGCTTTTTCACTTGTTCCAAAAGCAGCGCTAATTTCACCTCAAATGCTTTTATGTGTGAATACATGTCCAAATGAGTTTCCCCTCCCTTGTAGCTGCAAGTTAAGGCTGTTAAGTATTTCTGTCACGTCTGTTAAAAATGGAGGTGCC
Organism: Regalecus glesne; assembly: GCA_900302585.1. NCBI lineage: Eukaryota > Metazoa > Chordata > Actinopteri > Lampriformes > Regalecidae > Regalecus > Regalecus glesne. Next base: position 15,443 of record OMLC01046721.1, on the reverse strand, counting down.
ATTTCCATTCTGGGTCGATCAGCTCTGGGACCGTTTTGTCTTTTAAATGAAGAAATGCGTTAATTTCGGGTAGCAGCTCGTAAAAACCCTCAAAACTCTGCCCCGGCTCAGCCATCGGACCTCTGTGTAGTACAGCACATCTCCGTGCGTAACTCCAGTTCAGACAGGAATTCTTGGAACTGCCTGTGTTTAAGTCCCTTTGCTCTGATGAAGTTTATGCACGACACCACAACCTTCATTACAGAATCCCACGTCAACACTTTGCAGCACAGTGCTTGCTGGTGAATTAGGCAGTGGACTCGTAGCGGGGCGGTGAGACCCCTTTTTTCCAACTCCCGGTTCATGCGTCCTATTAGACGCGAGTTTCGCCCACCATGCTGGAGCCCCGTCAGTCGTGATGCTAGCTAGCTTTGACCAGTCCAGGTCCAACTTCTCCATGGTTTGGCACACTTTGTCAAAAATATCCTCTCCCGTTGTAGTCCCTTTGAGACTTTGGAGGGCTGCCAGCTCCTCGCATATCTCAAAGTTTGCGCTAACTCCACGAATAAAAATGAGCAGTTGCGCTGTGTCTTGACGTCCGTGCTCTCATCCAGTGCTAATGAAAAAAAGTCAAATTCTTTCGTCTTCTGCTGCAGCTGGGCATATACATTACTCCCGATTTCTTCAACGCGTCTGGTGATTTACTCCCGACAGACTTACGGCATTAAATGCATCTTTCTTCTCGGGACACACCTCCTCCGCGACAGCATCCTACATTTCTTAACAAACTCTCCGTCAGTGAAAGGCTTACCGCTGCTTGCTATCAGTTTACAACCCGAAAGCTGGCCCGAACGGATGCCTGGGTCAGCTGAGCTTGGCGTACAAATGTATTCTGCTGAGATAGTAGTCCACTTTTTAGCTTTGAGAGTTTGTCTGCTCGTATTTGGCCTTGCAAGCTATCGTACTTGTCTTTGTGACGGGATTCATAAGTGTCTGCGAAGATTGTATTCTTTGAATACCGCCACCGTCTCTTGACAGATGGGACAAACAGCCTTTTCTTTGCATTGAACAAAAGAATAATCGTTTGTCCACTGCAGGTTAAATACCCTGCATTCTGAATCATTTTTTCTCTTACCTAACCTTTTCGCCATTATTCCGTTCTCTCTTTGACAGGGCCTGGCCCAGGATTTTTTTTCTGGCGGCCAAATAGGAAAAAAATCCGATAGCGTCTCTGGTATTGTTCAGAGGGCCGGGCCAAATGTGCTGACGGGCCGTATCCGGCCCGCGGGCCGTAGTTTGGTGACCACTGCTTTAGAGCATCTGGTTGTTACTAAATTCCTCTAGCATTCCCTGTGGACATATGATCATGACTGGTTTAGAGTCTCCATAGCATACCAATGCAAAGGTATATTGCTATGTTAAGGCCCTACTGAACCAGGTCACAGTTCCCAAAAGGCACTTTTATCACATCAATGTGGACCTGTTGGGACCTCCATCCCCCTCTAGGGGGTTCATCTACCTACTGATAATGGTGGACAGGACCACCTGTTGGCCAGAGGCTGTTCCACAGTTGGTAATAACTACAGCTAATGTGGCCTGCATGTTCATGTTACTGAGGAGTTAAAAAATGCCTGTAAAAAGAAAAATAGACCATATAAAAATGTCATAAAGCACTGGACTCTACAGGCAGGAGGAAAGTATAAAAAATATAAAAAATAAATTGACCCATATCATGAGGATATGTAAAAAGGAATACTATAATAAAATATTAGAGAAAAATAAAAACAACATTAAAGGTTAATGGAGTGTACTAAATGGTATTATAAGAAATGGAACTCAATATGTAAACTATCTATAATGCTTCTTTGAGATTGACAAGACCAAAGCTAATGTGGAGGATGTGGCTGATGGCTTTAACAAATTCTTCGTAAATGTGGGACCAGAATTGCTAGCAAAAATCAAGGAACCAGAGACAACAGAATCTGGGGCTGTTGGGGATAGCAGGGACAGAAATGTAAATTCAATCTTTTTGACAGCAGTAGAGGAAAAAGAAATCATAGAGACCTTAGGAACATACAAAAATAAAATGTCAACTGACTGGAAGGATATAGACATGAGAACAGTAAAGCACTTATTGAGGGAATTACAAAGCTACTAACCCACATATGCAACTTATCATTGCAATCTGGTATATTCCCCAAAATGAAAATTGCAAAAATAATATCACTGTTAAAAACCGGAGATAGACACCATTTCACAAATTACAGGTCTGTTACTTTGCCTTCCTAATTCTCCAAAATTATTGAAAAACGTTTTAATGACAGTCTAGAAAAAACTCATTGGACCCCCACATTTAGGTGGCTCACTCCACTACCCTGCTGCTCACCACTGAAGGAGACGTTTCCCGGTGCTGTCGGGGGACGAGTCTCTCACCCGCTGGTCGGTGAGTTGCGCTGTTCAATTGAATGTTTAAAAATCAAATATGAATAAGACCAGGCCCATGACAGAGTTTAGTGAATCTTGTTAAGGCAATAATAACAGCAGTTGGACCTGGGTCGTGACGGCGCTGGGATTCACATCTGAGCCACAAAACCGGCGCCGGGATTCACAACTGTAATGTGATTCCGGGGTTCACAACTGTATTGTGATTCCGGGGTACACACCTGAGCTGCGACGCCTCATCACTGCAACCACTTCATTTTGTTTATTCCCACCCACCCCCGCCAGCACATCCTGTTTGCTAACCTCACTCTGCTGGAGAGACAATAAAAAACTTCACCATATGGTCACCTATGCCACTGAAAATGAGTGCAATTTGTATTATTCCAACACAACCCACAGATTGAACACTTTCACCAATCCATGAAGGATTCCCCTAAGGCTGATCTCCGGGGGCGACAGCTGAGTTGACAGACTTCCTTTGGTGATCCTGGGCCTCGGGTCTTCTGTGTTTCCTCAGTGGAGCTGGTTTATTACCAGCCCCTCTAGGTCCCGGGAAATTTTATTCTTTATGTTATGGTCTGCAAACGAACAACAGTGTTCTATTTAGGAAAATAACAGGACTTCCTGCCGATCCCATCCTCAAACCATGATCTGTCCCAGGTGCACGTCTCACCCGATCTGCAAGTGGCAGGGTATGTTTTCATCCACCATGACACCCAGTGGGTCCCCCCTTCAGTCATCTTGGTGGTCTTTATCAGGAACTGATAACAAAACTTTTGTCATTGACATGGGTAAGATGGATCGCATCTCAAACTGTCCGACCTGTACTTGAGTTGCTATGTTGAAGTGGCTCGGCCACAACACAGTGGCCACCCCCCTTGTGCGACTACCTCAGCACACGCCCAGGCCCTGTTGCCCTTCTGCCCCATCCCCCATTACCTGCCTGGGAGTCCCGGAATTGATTTGGGCAGGTCAGTACATATAGCGGAACATTTAGAATACAAATATACCAGGTCAAGCAACTAGGCACCTTCTCATCATATGAAGAATGTGTCAAGTCTCATTAAGCAAAATATAAAACCCCCAAACATTCAAACCCTGGGATGGAATGGTGAACTATCCAGAGTACCCCCCTCACAATGAACGCCACGATTGGCCCCAGCATGACCCCATGACCCCGACCGGGAAACATTTCTAATGATGGACGGATGGATTGATGGATGATTAACTTTGAAAAGGCCGCAGTAGCAGTAGTAAGGAACAACAATCCATGCGTCACGGCCCTGACCTACCACAGTGACACCCAACATGAGTCTCCCTAGCTCTTCTAAGATCACATATGCAGAAAAAGAGAAAGAGGAAAACATCATTCAGTAAGAGAGTAGACATGAGAGAAGTGAAAAGTGTGCATTAGTTGATAACATATGCTTTATAATGTATAATCTCATCACACAACAGTACTTGTTAATTTCCTTGAGACAAAAAACCACTTGGCATCCAGTACAGGCTGAGTCACGCAATGTACATGGAACTAATTGTAAATTAAGGCTAAAGATAAGTCCTAAATTAAGATTTAATGGACTCAAATGGTAGCCAGCAAGTTATTCCAAAAGAACCAGGCCAAAAATGAAAAATCCCTAAAAGCTGCTGACTTTTTTACTTTGGTCACACAGAGCAGTCCTGTATTTTGAGAGTAGGGCGCTCAAGACGGAATGCATGGCTTATGGATATAAGACAGGTCAGTTGGGCAATTCCTAAATGGGCAAGCCCATTTTGGAATTTATAAGTCATCAGAAGCACCTTGAAGTCTTATTTAATGTTGATAGGAGGCCAATGAAAGGAGGCAAGAATTGGTGAAATATAGCCAAATATTCTAATTTAGTTAAATTTTTGGCAGCAGAATTGTGAATCATAAATATCTTTAGTGATAGCATGTGGCAGATCTGAAAATGAAACATATTAATACATATCTCATCACTAGCTATAGACAGACAGGACCAAATTGTAGCTCTGCTGTGTCAGTTAAAAAATGCAGTATTGCTGGTTGATTGTCTCATTTCATCCATCCAGGTAACACACCAAGTAATTGCCTAGCCTTCTCCCTGACTATTTGTGCAGAGGTAGCCCAGCCATCCAGTTTGACTTAACCAAGTGCTCATCTTAACACCTCCCTGAACACCAGAAAATGTTCTTCCTTCTTCAACTTCGAACATTTAATTGTTGGCTCAGCCTTCACTCGCTTCCTCTTATCTATCTGGAAAGTCTTCCTGTAGACCACCATCCTATGCTGCCTAGATCATTTCTCCTCTGGCTTCTTATCCCTCTTAGACTTCTGTATGCTTCAGCTGACTTGTAAAATCCTAAATGGGCTTGCTCCATTAAAGCTGTCTGATCTCTTTAATCTATGTATTCCATCTCGAGTGCTCCGCTTTTAAAATATGTTATTCAAAGTAACTCAAAGGTAAAAAGAAATCAGCTGGTTGCAGGGCCTTTCCAAATTAGGGCCTGCTCTTGTGAAATAACTTTCCTCCTAATATCAAACAATCAGAGTCTATTGAGGCCTATAAATTTTAACTTAAACCTATATGTTTACCTTCACCTAAAATTAGTTGCCTTTAAATTGAGCACTCAACAAACTGTACTACATCGTGGGTTGGTTTCAGTCTTAATGGATTTATCAATCACTGTTCTGCCAATGAAATAATAGTGTAGATTATTTATGAAGGCAATCTGTCTTCTCTTACTTTTCTCTCTCTCTCTGAATATCTTCTCCTTGCTTCTCTCCCTACTCGTCTCAATGTTAATGGTGTGGTATGAGTGTCCCCCATGTGCATGTGTAGTCTGTCCACCCAAGACTCCATAGTGATGCTGGTTGCCACCTGGAGACTGCTTTACATACTTCTCTTTTTTTCCTATCTCTTCTTCATTGTATGTGAATGGTGTGATGAGAATCTCCCCTGTGCGTAGTCTTGTCTTCCTACTTGGTCTATACGGTGATGGTGGACACTTAGTTTAGGACCTTGGCTGTTGCAACGGGCATCTAGACACTGCTTAGCATCCTCCTCATCATATTTTTCATATATCTTTTAATTACATTAAATTATTTTATGATCTTTAAATGCTATTTTCTGAATATTCTGTTTTCTTTTGTACACAGAACAGCCATTACAATTTAGTCCACCATAGGAGAGAGCGCTCTTCTCTGTTGGTCTTCATGAAGTTCCTTACTATTTTTTCTCCCTGTTATAGGGTTTTTATTGGGGAGTTGCTTTCTCTCCAATGCGAGGGTCTAAGGAGAGGATATTGTAAAGTGTACTGAAGCAAACTTGCATTTGTGATATTGAGTTATACAAAAAAGTTTGCCTTGACCTTCCCTCTCTCCATCAAATCAACTTGCTCTCTTATTACTAATCCTATTGCCATGTTAAAGGTTCTGAGTCTCCCTTTTACACATCAAGCATTCATCCTCTCCTGCTGCCTCGTGACATGCATTCTCCCTCTCCTCTCCTTTGCCCGACAGAAGCATAATTTTCATTGGCATCCTGCTGGCCAATAGCACCAGTGGCGGTCATTGGCAACCCAGCCCTCAGCTGATCTGGTATGGAAATTTTTTGAAATGATTTATGATCTGCATATTTTATTTTACTTTAGAGGTCTCATTGAATAAGACACCAAACCTCTAACAGTTCAAGCCCTGTAATAGAATGCCAACCTGTTCAGGGACTTTCGCCACCATTTTCCCACTGAGCACTGGAACAGGCTCCAGCGTGACTCTGTGAACCGACTTTGGATAAACAGTTGCCAGTGGATAGATGGGTGGATAATGTATTTGATTTATTAGATTTCCTTTTGACACTTACCGCGCCACTAGTTTGTGCATCCCCAGTGGCTTGGTTACATGTTTTCCTTTGATACCAAAAGGCTGTTTCAGCTTTTCATTCTAGGACTCTTCTTTGATCACTGGTTTGTACAGGAGAGTAGCTCCCAACACATTTCATGCTTTTCACACCTTGGACCCCAAGTCCCTTGTTTACCCCCCATCTTTCATATATTTTCACTCTGTTTTGGCTCTTCTTGCCTTACCCCTGAGTTTATCTCCCTTGGTCATATTGTATCTCTCTGTCAGTATGAGGGGTTGCATGTTTCTCTCAGCATATGATAGATGGGGAACACGTAGGAGGAGCAGCCGTCTTTAATAGATATGTGGATTGAAACACCAGGGAAGTAAATGTTAAGGGCCTCATAAAACATGCACTTCCCCACCCTTTGCCTCCCACCTTCCTGCACAGCCCAGTACCTGCCTCCTGTTAATTTACCACCCACATACAGCTCCTTCCTCAGACACTCTATTTGCAAATGTTGCTTGTGTGTATATACATGTATATGTTTTATGTATATATTATTATGTTTATGCATGTGTACGTGTTTATATGATCAGTTTTATTAACTCAGTGGTTCTCAATCTGTGTTGGTTACTGCACAATCAGTCAGTCACATTTTGTTGAATCTGAAGTACCACCAAAATCAATTGAATAATTAATCAATCAAATGATCAATCAATTACTTTTATTCAAATTTATTCTTTTGAAATTTGAGACGAAATTGTCTATGGTCACAACATACTTTTATCAAATCATGATAACAATGATAATAATAATCTTAATATCAGTAGCACATTTCAAAAAACATTTTACAGAGGGTGGGCAAAAAAACCACAACAACCAACTAAGGGAATACAAAACACTACCAAACATACTTAAGATACAATAATACAGTACAATATAATAATACAATGTAATTCAATACATCCGTCCATCGTCAACCGCTTATCCGGAATCGGGTCGAGGGGGAACTGGAGCCTATCTCCGTTCTCATTGGGTGAGAGGCAGGGTACAACTTGTATAGGTCACCAGTCTATCACAGGGCAGAGCAGTCAGGGGAACAGTGTCTTACTCAAGGACACCTTGACACGCTTCTCTGCAGGACCGGGGATCGAACCTGCAACCTTCCGATCGCCAGGCGACCGCTCTACCCACTGAGCCATGCCGCACCTCAATACAATACAATACAATACAATACAATACAATACAATACAATACAATATGATAGAATACAATACAATACAATACAACACAACAAAATAAATACATAACAAAACAATACAGCAATAACAATTACAATAATACAACAGGTAAAAAATAATTAGAGTATAACTAGAGAGGTCTGATTGGGTCGTAGGCAGGATTTTGTGAGGTCAAAGGCCTTGATGAACGAGCGGCGCTTAGAATGTTTTTTGAAGATTGCTAAAGATAGTCCGCTGCGGACTGAGGTTGGAGGCTGTGATGTTGAAACTTCTGTATCCAAAGGCCTACCTGAGCATATTCCCCATTCCCTCCAAATATCCCTCCATCTTTTGACATTTCCAAAACATGTGCGTGGTCTCGCTCCACCTGACCACACAACCTTCAACACGATCACAAAAATGGGTAAATCCGTTCAACTGGATCAGAAGTTTAATCAGATACGTTTCGCCACTCAAACGGTTGACTTCTTCAGTCTGAGCTAACTGCAAGCATTCCCCTTATAAACAGTACATTGATACCACACAACAATAGGCTGGTTTCATAGTCAAGTTGGGTGATCAACAGCACATTCAGTGGCAATGAGCCCCATTCACAAAGGATTGGGGAATATTTGCAATCATTGTATTGTAAGACGCCGACAGATGTACTCTCAGCCCACCACCCCTATTCAAAGACGGTCATTCACTCTTTACATAAATGGACTCCTTCACCCCCCTTTCAAACCAGCATTCCTCCCTATCAAGGATGAAGATAATCAACTTGAATGAGTGGTTACTCGCCTGTAGATGGGTGTAGACCACAGAGTCCTGGCCTGACGTGTTGGCTCTCCTGTGTTGTGCCATCCTCTGGCCAGCGTCTGTTTGGTCTCCTCGATATACAAGTCCCGGCAGTCTTCCTGGCATTTAACAACGTACACTACATTACTCTGTTTGTGCTGGGGGCCCCGATCCTTGGGGTGGACCAACTGAAAGTATCAATAAAGTTTATTTGCTTCCAAATTGAATTTCTCCCTTAAAGCCTGAAAACTGCATTCCCCTTCTCTCTATAAGTGTACATATTACTGTAATACCACTATGTGTCCAACTCTTAAAGCCCCTATCACTAATTCCTGGTTTGAATCTCTTGTCATTGATTACCCACCTCAGAATCTTTGCATCATTCTTTAATCCATACTTTCTCACTACCAATTACCTAATCCACAATGTGAATTTAGTTATTGGGTCCAACGATCCCTCTTTCCTTTTAATTATTCACTATTGATTATTAATATTTGTATTGGGCTAGCCTCTGCCGTCATTTCTATATCCTTCCATCTAGCAACATATTCTCTATTACTCAGCAAGTTACAGCCCTGAGTCGTGCAGCATAGAAGTTGTCTTGTAGTTTCAGTACTGCCATGCCCCCTTTGTCCTTTGGGAGCTGCATGCAGCTATATCGAATTCTTGGCCTCCTACCCCCCCCAAATGAACCTGGATATCCATCTACCCCACTCCATAAACTGTTTCTGTGGAATCATCACTGAAAGAGCCTGCAACAGGTATAGTAGCCTCAGTAATAAATTCATCTTGATTATTTCTACCCTTGAACTAAGATCCAATTCTAGTATTGACCATCTTCCTATACCCCGTCTGAGCTCCTGACTAATCTGAATGTAATTAGCAGTCTATAATATCCCCACTCCCTTTGTGGAGTTCATTCCCAGATAGCTAATTTGAATTCCACTTCATTATGTATTTCTCTTTTAGCTCTGGTGTAGGGGAATAGTTTATGGCCAAGGTCTGTGTTTTGGTGACATTAAGTTTGTATCTTGAATAATATTTATACTGTAGGGGCGGGATGGCTCAGTGGGTAGAGCGGTTGCCTTGTGATCGGAAGGTTGCAGGTTCGATCCCTGGTCCTGCAGAGAAGTGTGTCGAGGTGTCCTTGAGCAAGACACTGTCCCCTTAACTGCTCTGCCCTGTGATAGACTGGCGACCTATACAGGGTGTACTCCGCCTTTCGCCCAATGAGAATGGAGATAGGCTCCAGTTCCCCTGTGACCCGATTTCCGATAAGCAGTTGACGATGGATGGACAATATCTATACTCTTCCAGTAGGTTCATCAGTCCAGGGAAGGACTCATTGAGTCACTCCAAGTATGCCATTACATTATCTGCGAACAGCTCTATCATATGTTCTCTGCCATTCTCCTCCACCCCTTTGATTGCCTGATTCTGCATAATCGCCTGTGCCAATGGCTCTATAAATATTGAAAATATTTGAAGAGTTGAAGAGAGACTACACCCCTGTCTAGTGGACCTTCCCAGGCAGAAGGGGTATTTGAGACTACCATTCACCTTGATCCTAGCCATCAGCTCTTGATATAATGACTTAATACAGTGTACAGATTCCTCATTTAAACCAAATATTTCTAACATCTTATATAGGTAAATATATTTGACACTTTCAAAAGCTTTCTCCACATCTACACTAACTAAAGTTGCACTAGTCCTCATTCATTGAGTCTCCTCCAAAATGTGTATCATTCTCCTAATATGGTCATGTGTCTGTCTTGCTGTAATAAAGCGTGTTTGGTCTTCGTCTATAATGTCAGTTATGACTGTCTCAAATATTTTGGAAATTACTTACGTGTACATCTTGTAGTCCACATTTAGTACTGATATTAGTCTATAGCTACTAAAATGCTCTTTACCTTGCCCTCTTTGGATATTGTTGTGATAATGGCCTCCTGCCATGAGGGAAGGATTTTCCCTTCATTAATTGCGTGTCTAAATGAGGCCAGCAATACTAGGGTCAACTCTTATCTAAATGTTCTATCGAATTCTGAGGGAATCTGTCACTACCAGGATATTTATTGTTCTTCATCCTAGAGTTCACCCTTTACATCTCCTCCTCTTTAATGTCTTCTGTCAATAATGTATTCTGCTCTTCACCTATTGATGATAGATCCAACTCGTCCAGGAAGTTTTTCATATCTTGTTTGTCTGCTATTGCTGGTTGTGTGTATAAGTTTTGATAATATTCCCTGAATACTCTCTCTCTTTCTTCTCGTTCAGTTGGCAAATCATTAGTTTGTGGTTCTCTAATTTTGTATATGGTGTTCAATGCTTGTTGTTTTCTTATATGTCTAGCCAGTAATCTGCTTACTTTGGGGGCTCCTTCATAATAGGTTTGTTTGACAAATCTTTTCCACTTCTGACTGTTATATAATATCCCTTTTACTCTTTGTTTCTTTCACTTGTCTAAGTACCTTAGGGTCACTTGTGGCCTTATGTTTTCTCTCCAAGTCCTTTAATTGTCCAATTTGTGTCTGGTAGTTCACTAGTCAGGAATCCTTTTGCAGCATTGTCTGTGCAATCAACTTCCCCCAATGACGCCCTTATGTGCATCCTAAAGAATGGTTGGATCTACTTCCCCATTATCGTTTTCCCCTATATACCAATTTATATCCATTTTTATCTTTTCCACAAGTTCTTTGTCATCCAGTACTCCCACATTTATTCTCCACACAGACGTCCCCATTCTCTTGTTTAAGTTTATTGTCAGGTTAACCGTGTTATGGTTTAATAAATCTGCTTTCCCTATCCGACAGTCCTCTACTCTATGCATATATCCCTTTGTCATGAAGAAATATTCCAGTCTTGAATATGTTTGGTGTGGATCTTAATAGGGTCTGCAGTCTCTCTCCAAGAGATGTAGGTCTCTCCAAACATCCACCATTCCCAAATCAACCAGTTGTGTCATCATATATCTATTACATCATATCACATTCTTATTGTTCTAGTCATATCTAGATTGTAGCTCATCACCATGCTGGAGTCCCCTCCACATATTAAGATCCCCTCCAATTACACATTAATTATGTCCAATAATGACTCAAAGCAAGGATTTCTTGCTTTCTGGGGGTGCATACATATCGATCAATGTCACTCTCTATCCCTCTAATTTACCATTTACCATCATATACCTTCCCTCCCTATCACACATTCCTTGTTCAGGTTCAAATTTGGTTGAATTTGTTATTAATATTGCTACCCCTCACCTATTATTTTGTTTGTAGCAAGTGCTATAAAATGTGTTGTTATACCCAAACCTCATTAATTTCTCATGTTGCTCTGTAGACAAATGTGTCTCCTGCAGAAACATCACCTGCATTTTTTCTTTCCTGGATTTGGTCATAAACTTTGTCCTCTTAATTGGACTACTCAGGCCATTCACATTCAGCGATACCACTTTAACACCTTCCTGCTGCATTATACAACAGTTCCCCAATGCACTTTCAATATCCATAAGCATCGACATGGACGCATAAAAAACATCAACAACAACTATTCTAAACAGTACTAAACAGTAAACAAAAAGTGATCTCCCATGGTAAACTGTGGCTCTTTATCTCTTCCCATGTCCCCTGTTGGTGGGGAGGGGGGACATCCTCTCATAAGAGGGCCCCCATTGGTGATGGAAACTCCCCGAACTGAAGTCCTCCGTTCATGCTAAAATGTCCAACATATGCCAACCATAACTCCAGGCCTTGACCTTAAAATTCTAATTCTAATTGCCATAGGTCTGGACACCTCCTTACCAGTAGACTTTTAATGACATTAGTGGTGACTGGTACTTAATCACTTCTCCCTTTAGAACTCTCTTCAGTCCTGCATAGCTATGGTGCTTAGCGGCCACCTCCTCTGGGTAGTTGTGGTCGAATGTCACTGTCTTTCCCCCAATCTTGATTTTTGTCTCCCAGGCATTTTTTGAGGATACCATCCTTATTTTTGGTACTGCAGGACGTTGACAATGATCGCACTGGGGTTCTTGGCTGGGGTAGGCTTCAGTGGCAACACTCTGTGAGTATGTTGTATTTGTAGACTGGCATTTTCCCTGAGCTTGAGCTCCTTGCGAATGAGTGCTCTATAAAATTAGTTGCCAAGTCCATCTCTTCGCCCTCTGGTACTCCCCATACTCGAATATTGTTCCTTCTCGATCTCCCTTCTAAGTTAGTTACTTTCTCCTATAGCTTCCTTTTTCGCTTGAGGGAAGAGGTGAGAATCCCCTTCAGCTCTGTATTCCACTCCTCAGTCTCCACCATACGCTCTTGCATATCTGCAATATCTGCCCTTGGCTTCCATTCCCCTATCGATTGCCTTGAACCTGTTGGCCATGTCCTCCTTAAAAGTGGCTAGTTGTATAGGCCTCCAGTGGTGTAGGGGGTTAAGGGGATGTTCAGTGCATCTCTGCACCATGCATTTGGGTGTTCGAATCCCAGCTGTGCCCAGCAGTCCTGTTTAAGGAGGCGGCATATCTCAGTGGGTAGAGCGGTCGTCTAGCAATTGGAAGGTTGCAGGTTTGATCCCCGGTCCTGCATACAGCATGTCGAGGTGTCCTTGAGAAAGACACTTAACCCCTAACTGCTCCCCGAGCGCCATATGTTGGCAGCTCACTGCTCCTATACAATAGGTTGGGTCAAAAAGGCAGAGAAATCCAAAATTTCCCCTTGCAGGACTGATAAGGGAATCCTTCCTTTTTTTCTTTTCTTTTTTACAATCATGGCCAAAGGTTCATAGTTAATGAGGCATAATTAGCTGAGCCTCACATGGTTACGTTGGATAGAGGATTCTAAGTTCGCTAGTGTCCCCTTCTGGCTCATCCGGGTGCTTGCGGTTAAGGGAACAGAAAGTACATTTGCTTCATTCTTCTCCGACAGCCAAGCACTGTTTTTTCCCCATAAGACCATGATGTGCAAACTAGCGAGGGCTATTCGCCATGTGACTAGGAGGAGACACATGCTACGGCTTCCTCCTTCCTGTCGATGTTCTTGAGGGATATCAAATAGCTAGAGAGCCATTGGAAACTCTGGGAACATGGGTGGGGAGAGGGTGTGGGGTGGTGGCTAGCTCTTGTCTCAACATACTGTCCTCGCTAATGGTCCTAATCTACTTCAACACATTGTCAAAGCCAGCCTTCATGCAAGCTAGCATATCATGTTTGGCGGCATATGACCTATTGTCTCCCTTTCTATCTCCCGTTTTTCTCGCTCTCTTTGCTTCTTCTCCATTTCTTTTATGTTAATTTCCCTTTTAGTATTCATTTTGTTTGAATTTTGGCATTTCAATGTTTTTTCCCTTCATCCACTGGGAGCTCCTGATGTAAAGTGTACCTACTCATTTACTGTACCAGAAGTCCCCAGTGCTACAATTTTCTTTCCTGCAGCTTGGAGGAAAAACATGCTTGAGTCACGTATCCCTTTGTTTTCTCCCAGATGTTCCAGTTTACACATAAAAATTACTCAGTTGCTAGTTAGCTAAGGTTAACTTTTTCAGCAGCCTCTTTCTCATTACCTTTGTTAACCACTTCGCTTGGGTTAGGAGACAACTATGACAGTCCATTCAATCATAATTGCTTAATTTTATAACATTGATTGCAGGACTATTTTTGTACATGGTACGTTTTAATTGATTTATATAATCTTCAGTTGTTTGTTTTAGTTTTGTTGTTAACATGGTTTGTTTTTCATTTCATGTAAATATATTCATTTTCTATAACTGTTTTTTTTCCTGTACAGTTCTCAACTGCTAAGCAATCAATCCACATTCAATTCCTGGCCAATGTATATTGTAACTGACTGAAAGTTTGGATAACAGCATCTGCTAAATGAAATTGATTAAATACTATGTGCTTTTTAATAAGATAACAATCAATCGTCTCACATCCTACCTGCGGATACCTTGTATACTATTAATGGTATGCATACTATGAGTAAAGAACCACTGTTAAAAGTAAATATTCAGATATGTTTTAGTGTATCTGCCATGCGTACACTTATACACAGTCATAGTTTCCGTGTGTGTGTGTGTCTGTGAAGGTGGTTGAGAGGTCTCTAACAACATTTTTAGGTATTTTTGAATTTATGTTTGTGCATCAAATAGTTGTCTACTCAGTATATATTTCATCCATCCATCCATCCTCAACTACTTATCCGAAATCGGGTCGTGGGGCAACTGGAGTCTATCTCCGTTCTCATTGGGGGAAAGGCGGGGTACACCCTGTACAGGTCGCCAGTCTATCACAGGGCAGAGCAGTTAAGGGAACAGCGTGTTGCTCAAGGACACCTTGACACACTTCTCTGCAGGACCGGGGATCAAACCTGCAACCGTCTGATCACCAGGCGACCACTCTACCCACTGAGCCATGCCCCCCGATTTAATGTCTGATGCTGGTCTAGAATCCATGGCTTTGGTCACACTGCTGCAGAGCTCTAATTACTGAACCACCAGGTCTGCCGCCAGTATATATTTGTGTATATTAAATATCTCCTGTTGTATCCCCTGGCCATTTCTATGACAACAATGATGGATGGGGTCACGGGAAAGTGGACAAACTTCAAAACCAATTAGATTGCATTCTACAGTACATGAAGGGAGTGACGAGTCATTGCCTTTGTTAACACTGACTATGGTGCTCCTTCACACATGACCCTGGAGAACCACCAGCCAATAGTTGGATGTGGCTATAGGAGGATTGAGGAGTTGTTGGTAAAGTTGATATGCTCCATTATGCCCTAGGAAGAGACAAAAGAGCCATTTTGAAGAGCCTCCATCAATAAGTGTCTATTCTATGCTGTGTACCATATTTTTTGGTGGCAGTAAGGTCAGGTTTTAGAGTTATAGCTGGAACATGATGGCCACACAGCTGAATAACTCAATTGCCAAGGCAGAGGGGTCAAGAGGTGTCAAGGACAGTGGCATGGTTAGGGGATGGGTTTGAATTTAGCAAGAGTGATGGGAGTGTCGATGTTTCATCTGGAGCACTGACCCTGGCCATAATTCCAATTGCCCAACTTGTTTGATGCACAGAGAAATCCCTCAGTGTGAATGGAATTGGTTTACTCCAGCAGCTCCATTCCGAATGTGTGTGTACGTGTGTTTATATCTGTGTATTAGG
>OMLC01046719.1:0-19724 GCA_900302585.1 Regalecus glesne | reverse complement strand
ACACACACACACACGCACACGCACACACACACACACACACACACACACACACACACACACACACACACACACACACACACACACATACATACACCCACACGTCTGATCAGTCTGGTAGAGGTTATGCATTTGATCACTGGGATAACAATGAAGTCACAGCCATTGAGCATTGGTAAACTTGTCCTCCTCTTCTCCTAAAGAGGACTAGCCAACTGATGAAAATTAGTATTTAGTAGTGTATGTCTGGGCTAAAATGATGTAATGTAGCCTAATAATTTATAATATATAATTATTTTGTGTCATATAAATTATGACTTTCACAACTTTGGACCACGCAAGCACAACAGACCCAAACTCACAGTAGGCCTGTAGTTTGGCTTTGAGTGCATGGTTGCATTGTTACTTTCAGCCTTGACAGAAAGTCACTATAATTACTTTCTAAAGAAAAAGATACACATCCTCTGTATTTCCCCAAAATGGCTGTGATAGGTTTAATAACTAATGCACAAATGCATACACACAGAAGTGAATAAGTACTGATTTGTAGCTGATATGGTTAATATGCTGCATTTACTACATTACTAATGACCCTCCATATTTTTACCAGACAATTCTTACCAGTCAGCAGTACTTGAAGATTCAAGGACACCCAAATTGTTCCTCTCCCCCAAGCTAAGCCCACAAACTGCAGTTCAGAGCACTTATGATAAAGGTCAGGAGGAGGTTACAACTGCAACAGTTGTCCCAGATCAGGAGAGGCCTGTGGCCTGTGCAGAGGAGAAAGTAAAGGTTTCATCCATCGTCACTGAGAATAAAGGTCAGTATGTTTCCTGAGATGATATTGATCAGTTCTCTCAGCCGATTAAGAAATCTTTCTAAATATCGTCTGGCCTGAATATATGCAGATCCAGCAGACGTGGAGTCTGTGGTTTTAGAAGAGTGTCCAAAAAAGGCCTTGCAACTCCCTGATCAAGTACAACAGGCATGGGAGGAACAAGTCCAGTGGCCACTGTGAGTCCAGAAAATTTTTCATCTTCATGAACTGAACTTTTAATTGTTTGTACAAGACACATGTATTATTTTGGTCTGAAGTGTATTTCCCATTTAGACCGCCAGAAGGCGGTGTAAGACCAGCAGAGACTGAAGTTAAGAAGCACACAGATAAGCCAACAGAATCCTCTGGTGAGCTCTGAGAGGCTTTAAACATGTTTCTTTTTATATATTTTTTCAAGAAAAATGATGATGAGAAGAAAAAATATTTTAAATAAGAATACTTACTGGTTCCTTTTTTCTTTGCCGTAACTCAAGGTTTCCTATCTTACGAGGAGCCCCTCTTTATAAAGCTTTGCTCTCCGGCCCACCGACGTGCAGCTGCTCTGTCAATCCTCTCAGCCCAGTCCTCCATGGATGATTCATCCTCCTCTCTGGCCTCACGCTCACGCTCTGTCTCACCTCTACGCTCCAAACACCAGGATGCACTCCTCATCAGTCTCTCCACAGGCATGTTTGACACCAACAACCTCAAGGTGAACCAACCAAGTTTGAATGGAAAAACAATAGCTCAGGATTTAAAGGGAATGACATCCATCTATTCACTACCTGTAATGTCACAATGTCAACTCAAAAAGTAAACTATCTCATATTAGAGTCTATATCCTCTCAGTGATAATTGCATAAACCAGACCCATGAAGATATGTGAAATTCCTGACAGTGTTTGATAGCTCAGTGTCTAGTTAACAGCTGTTTCAGAGGTTCAGGAAGTGCACTCTTGTCCTTTTACAGTGTACTTTCAAGGTTCGTGGGGTATTTTTAGGTAGGCTTTCGGTCTTCTTTATAAATGAGGGTGGGGTTGGAAGAATGGAATGAACCCAGTGCCGTTAATCATATGGTCAGTACCACCAGTGGGTCTGACTGGAGAGAGAGAGAGTATCCATCATCCTACATCTTTCATAACCTCCATCAGGACCGCAGAATTGGACAGATCTCAGCTCAGCTACATACATGTTTTATATATGAGAGTATATGTATGTTTTGATGTGTATATGGTTGTGCGCTTGCTTGTATTTCTCAATGGGTCTGGGCTTATGGACTGTGTATGTGTGCTTTACCGGCGGTGGCTGAATAGAGCATTATTACTGAAATATTCCACAACTCAAATGTGTCATCATGCCAGAAGATCTCTCTCTCGGTCTCTCTCTCTCGTTCACACAGACAAATCAACACTGCTTTCGCCTCAGGGAGTGGTTTGAGCTTTGTTTAAGCATAGTCACAATGGGTACCGCATAATTGCCAAGCCATCTCTTGTCAAGTTCCCGTCTTCCATCAAAACATCTGGTTTTATGTTGGCAAGACGGTTACAGATATTCTATGTGACTGTCATGTTGTTATGTTGTCAGATGCTGCGGACATGCTCTTTGCCAGACCTCAGTCGTATCTTCAGCTTTCAGCAGGACCCTGCTATGTCAAATGGGGCTGTTGTTGCCCCTGACAACAACCTGGAAATAGAAGACCTGGAGGAAGCAGCTAAAGATGAAGATCAGTCAGAGACAGAAGAGTAAGAAATATACATACAATACAGTACAGTACAATACAATACAGTCATTTAGCAGACGCTTTTATCCAAAGCGACGTACAAAAAATGTGCTACATATCATTCATATCAATCGACAATGTACCTTCAGGTGTATTACTGTCTTTCTCTAACTATCTCGCTTGTTCTTTTTTATTGGAAAAATGTATTTATTATTAAAGATTATTATTTGTTTATATTATCAGACAGAGACACAATAGCATACTAAAGCACATATAATAAAACAAATACAAAAAGGTAATTTGTAATAAGGCATAGTCGGTATACTCAAATCAAATGAAATACAAGACAATTTGTCTTGTTAATAATGACATGCCATAAATACATATATTGTGTGTGTGTGTATGTGTGTGTGTGAAATCTAGCAGATTTTGAACTTGGTACAATTTATCATTTGAGTGACCACTCATAAGGTGAAGCATGGTGTAGATTTACACTGATCAGCCAAAATATTAAAACCATCTGCCTAATATTGTATAGATCGCCCTTGTTCTACCAAATCAACTCTGACCTGTTGAGGTATAGGCTCCATAAGACCCTTGGAGGTGTCTTCTGATATCTGGCATCAAGAAATTAGCAGCAGATCCTACAAATCCTTTAAATTGCGAGGTGGGCTCTCCATGGATCTGACTTTTTTCACATCCCACAGATGCTTAATCAGATTGAGATCTGAGGAATTTGGAAGCCATGACAACACCTTGGAACTCTGTCATGTTCCTCAAACTCGCTGAACAATTTTGGCAATGTGGCAGGGCGCAGCAGCCTGCTGAAAGAAGCCACTGCCATCAGGGAATACCATTGCCATGAAAGGATTTACCTGGTCTGCAACAATCTTTAGGTATGTGGAATGTGTCAAAGTAGCATCCACATGAATGCCAGGACCCATGGTTTTCCAGCAGAACATTGCCCAGAGCATCTTATTGCCTCTACTGACTTCCAAATTGCATCTTGCCCTCTCTTCCCTAGGTAAATGGTACACACTACCATTCATTTGAAGTTAAAAGAAATCATGATTAATGTAACCAGGCTATCTTTTTCCAACTCTTCATAGTCCAGTTTTAATGCTTACAGGTACTCTCAACGGTAGACAGGGGTCATCATGGACACTTTGAGCAGTTTGCATTTAACCAGGCCCATAGACAGCAAGCTGCAATGCACTGTGTGTTCTGACACCTGTTTATCATAGCCACCATTAACTTTCACCAATTTGAGATGCAGTAGCTCTTCTGTGGGATCAGACCAAATGGGTTGACCTTCGCTCCCCATACCTATCAATATACCTTGGGTACCCGTGAATCTGTTGCCAATTGACCAGTTGTCGTCATAAAACCAGCCAGTTTGGAGATCATGCCCAGTTGTCTAGCCATCACAATACAGACTTTGTAAAAGTCATTCAGATCCTTTCTCGTGCCCATTTTTTCCTGTTCCCAACACATCAACTTCAAGAACTGACTGTTCACATGCCTAATATATTCCATCCCTGGACAGGTGCCATTGTGAGAAGAATCAATATTATTTACTTACCTTTCAGTGGTTTTAATGTTTTGGCTAATCAATGTATAGTATACTTCATTATACTTTGAGTGTGACAGCAAATGTGGTTTAGCTATGGTGTGCTGTGAGAGTCATCAAAGTATACACTGTTCCAGGGGATATGAGGATGAGGACTTGCGGGAGCTCAGGGCCTCCATGGAGAGACTCCTGCAGGAGGAGGAAGATTTTAGCAGGAGCCCCCCAGAGGGTGAAACTGGAGACTTTAATGGAAACCCTCCGAGGGATGACAACGAAGTGCCTCACAACAGGATAGCCGCAGAAGCAGAGGAGGATGATCTCCATCAGATGACTGTGGATGATGATGATGAAGATGATGAAGATGATGATGAGGAGGAAGGCTCCAATGGAAGTCCAGGTGATGAAGAGCTGCTTACCAATGGTGTGGAGGAAGAGCATCACAGTAGTGACAGCCAGCTCAATGAGGAGTGGCATTCAGGTAAGTGATGCTAGAAGACCAGGAAGGCGAATGTCTGTGGTTGTAGGAATTAAAACATTGTTTTATGGGCATTAAGTAAAGGATAATGGACCATAAGCTGTGAGGCTACTGATAAGATAACACAAAGCATAGCAGCAAAGAGTTCAGAGGCGGAGTACACATCCTATTAGTTTCAGCTTAAACAGTGACAGCTTGCCTGAGATAAAACATCAGTGTAGAAAGTTTATCTTTTCTAAAATACATTTGTTCTTCAGAAATAATTTCATAAGTGCAAATGATAAACTAACATTATGACATTTTTCAACAAAATTGAAGAGGCACAATTATTGTTAAAGCATTTAAATAACCAATGCCTAAAAGGTAGGTGAACAAAGTCATCTAGTTCTCCTGTCTGTAGCAGACAGTGGCTGATAAACAGTTTTTCTCATTTTCACATTTGTGCTTATCTCATTGCTAACTTTAAAAGAAATGAAGGCTGTGAAAAGAGCAACTTTTTGGGCAGCTGTTTCAGCTGTTTCTGAAACAACTGAATGATCCCACCCTGAATGGTCCCAGTTAACAGTCCCTTATACTACAATTTCACAATAGCTTTGTGCGATATTATGAGCTGTAATTCCATTTCACTGCAGATGGCAGTGGAGAGGAGCAGTGTGGAGAGGTTGAACATCAGGACAGCATCTTCAGTCGTTTGGAAGAGCTCCGTTTCAACCTTGAGCAGCAGATGGGCTTTGAGAACTTCATTGAAGCCTACAATAAGATTAAGGTATTGGACCTTTTTTAACCCCCTTCAACCTCACCCTAAACTATCTATGCTCTGTTATTGAATACAAAATTCCTTCAGAACTCTCCTGTCTCCTGTCTATTTTGACCCAAGGCTATACATGAAGACGAAGATGAAAATATTGAACTAGGCTCCAGTTTGGTCTTGAGCATTTTGGGAACAGAACACCAGCACCTGTATCCCAACATCCTTCATCTAGTGATGGCAGATGGAGTCTACCAAGAAGGTTAGTGCTAACTTTTTTTCTGGGTTTTCTTTCTTTCTTTTTTTATTTTTTCCCATTGAAAAGAAGACTATTGCTCCTTTATACAGTTTGAATCCTACCATAAGCACCAGTTTGGTCAGGGTAAAGCTTGTTTTTTTATTATTTTACTCCTCCCTTTGGGCTCTTCACCTCTGCTTTTCCCACTGCACTCCTTCCTCTTATTCTACCATCACATCTGGAAACCACAGGAATTCATGTACCTATTTTTTATTGTTGTTTTCAGCAACAGTGCCGAGTTGTCCTTAATGGTTTTCCCAAAGTAGAGAGCCTTATAAGCTTACTGAAAGCAGTTTAATCCAATATGCCAAATCCTATTCTCTCTCTCTCCTCACACTCATACAGCTTTACTGAGCCACGTAGAGACTAAAGAGATGTAAAACACACCCCTAAGACTATCTGTCTGGCCCCCTCTTGCTCTCTACTAAGTCAGATAAGGGACAGAGCACATATGTGAAAGAAAAGACCATTTCATGAGACACTGACAGATTTCTCTTAGGATAGGAGCAGTCTTCAAACAAAGGTCTTTCTCTCACTGAGAAGTCCATTTTACTCACTGACCATTGTGCTCTTCTAAACTTTATGTCAAAATTTAATATTGTTATACAAAAAGGCCATCGATGATAAAAAAGTCAAATCCCATTCTTCAAAACCTTTACCGTGAATCAAACAGGCCACTGTGGTCACCCTTTGGTGAGTATTAGCCATGACGGTGTCTGATATATTTGAGGTGATCCTTATGTTTCAGAAAACCAAGCCAATTCCTGTTGATCTTTAGATAAATATCTGGCAAACCAACTGAAAAGCAAGATATCTCTTTAAAGGTTAAACCAACTGAAACGTTCTTCCAGCTTGAACAGTTCCAAGTCAAAGAGGATATTTTTTCAGGGTGGGTCAGGGCTTAGTATTGAGGCTTTTTATTTAAGGTATTTGTGTTGTATGCTGGCTGAGATTTCTATAGTCCTATACATTAGAGGTGAAGGTCAGAGATTACTTACTATTTCTGGCATTCCTAAGTCATTACTTCCATCTCCAACCACTTAATGATGAAACCAATGACCACAAGGCCAAGGGCATTATGTGTGCTCTAAGCATTCTGGCTATGGCTTATTGACTGAATTAGGTCTTTAACACTTGATTTCCTTTCTGTCTCTCAAACCCTAAACCCACTCCCTGCCTCCCTACCCATCCATCCACACACCCACTATTTCTCTTTTTAGATAATGATGAATAGCTGTGTGCAATGAGGCCGCTGGCAGCTATGACAATCTGCTAGCCATCTGATGTCTTCCCATGACACGCATCATGTGGCGGAAGGATCTATGCATGAAACGTTGCAGCCATGCATCGAAAAGTGTTTCAGGCACACTTGCATGATGAGAAACTAGTACACTTCACCACCTGTTGCAATTTTCTAGGCAATGTTCATACAAAAGTGCATTATTGAGTACATATTCTTATTAACCAAAGCTAACTTTAAGGTTTCGTCAAATTTATGTAAATGTGTCTGTACGTTATCTAAACATGTGTTCGAATTGTAATATCTGCTTAGTACAGAACTACAAAAAATATTTCACAGGCTTCATGGTTCATTTACAATGCAACATTGCAGTTGTTGTATGGTTACATTTTGGTGGGCAGTGTTCTGCTACCCTCAGCATCAGGTGCTCTTTTGAAACTTGAGGGCAGTGCCGAACACTTGCCATAACTTCAAAAACCAGGTCAACCTCTGTATGTGCATGTGTATGTAGTGGGACACACAACACGCAAAATAAAATTGTTGTGATTACACAAAACCAGTTAAACCTCTTTTTCCTACAACTTTTCCATCAAAGCAAAATGTTTCATGTTCTCTAATGCGGTTTTTTTTCACATTTCTTACTGGTTCTGTTTACCCAAAACTTGTTTAACGGAAAGTTGAGGTTTACACAGTAATATGTTCACAAGTGCTGTTGTATAAGCAGTAGATCAGATCAGATAGAGTATTCTGCAGATGGTTTGTACTGATGACACAAGCAGTGGTGTAACAATCATTCATATTTGATAATTAACTAAATGTTGTAAATCTTTGTATAAAATAAACACGTTTTAAAAACCATTTTTCTGTGTAATACTTCCCTTTGGATATGCATTTATTGCTGCATGTTCTGATCCAGTGTGGACACATTTAAAGACTGCCTCTGTGGTGGCATCTGGTAATGGATGCCTTTGGAAAACATAAAATCTATTCATCAGCTTGACTCTTCAAGTACCACTTAACCCTCTTTCAGCTTGCAAGATGTATGTGTAGTAGCCATTCCTCTGGAATAATGTTAGGATAACCTCTTATGTACTTACAACATTATATTGACATGTTATAAGCTTATACTTAACTGGTCCCCATAAGGGAGTTCATCTTTACCTACCCTTATCCAGGGATGTTCCCATCCAGCACTCATAGAGCTGGTAGGTGTTCAATCTCTTGCTTAAGGATTTTTTTTAACTTTTTAAAAACTTTTTTAAAAACTTTTTTTTTTTACTAGGACAAATGCCTAATGATGCAACACTCCAACCCAAGTTACACTGGGCCATCCTGCTGGCCTTGAAGTGCCATGTTGGATTTAGGGTGCCAGACGAGATGTGAGTCTATTTCTTCTGGGTTAATTTGCTGTCAAATAGTTTGCCCCATTGTGATAGCGACAAAAGATATATATTTTACTATTTGTACCAGTCATCCAAGAATTTTACTATGAATCTGCTCTCTCGTTGTCCAGTTTTACAACATGATTTCATATACTCCTAGTTTTCATATGCTACATCATAAAAATTTGCTATTATTTCACATTTTTATACCTTGTCTGGGCTTTAGACAAGGTACACAGATTCACTACTTGCTACTGCTATTTCATGCCATGCACAAAGTGCTGCATTCAATATTTATGGTGCATGCTGGTGTTGTTGTTTCATATCTAATTTACACATTCTATTTCATGTCCTGCCATCTGAATCATATTAGACCCAGTTTAGAGTTTCATCTTGAACAGTGAATTAAACAGCCAGTGTCATGGCACAGCCCCAACACTGGCTTTGTTCATATGTAATCTCATTCAAGTTGTTTTTTGAGGGAAGTGTGTTTTCACTACTGGCCCTTAGAAAATCCTAACATTCTAAAATCTATTTTTCCACAAAAACAACATCAGAGTGTGATTTATTTACTTTTTTGCCAACAGTACTCATCTGATACCAAGGGGGTGTTTGCATTCAGTAGCTGAAGTCAAGGGGAAGGAATAAGGAAAGCCTGACTTCACTTCTATAGAGTAATAGTCCATAAATTTACCTTTTTAATTATGTCTATGAAATCATTCTGACAACTGCACTGATATTACAGCTGGTGATGAAAATGAAGATTCATTGGAAATTGAAATTAGTTCAAATAGGATGTTGTCTCATATTCTACCCACCCATTTTTCCACTTGTCATTATCCAAAGGATAATTCAACTCTTTAGTAGAATTTCCCACGAGGCCTTTTGTTAGCCTGGGCTCAGTTCTCAAAGGAAAAATTGTGCCAAATAGATGCATGCATACTGAGCAATTATCAGTTCCCATTCATTGACATTCAGCTAGGTTCCCTAATCTAATTTGAAATCAATTTGCCTCAGGCTGAGGTAAGTTTAAAAGTCTTATTGGGGGATTGCAAATGCAGATCAGGGTAAGTATCTGGGACGACAAGCACACTTGATTTCAGGTAAATCCATGTGTTAATCTCTGTCTTTGGGTTTCAAAACATGGTTAACAGTGTTATCCCTTCCTCTTTTGCTTGAAGAAAGGAAAGGTGAGCCACTTTATTTGATCATTGTAAACTTACAATGAAGTATGTCCTCTGCATTTAATCCATCCTATTGTAACAGTTTGGAGGTTTGGTGTCTTGCTTAAGGACACTAACACGAGGTGCATTCTCATTTCTCAGCATTTCTCTGACACAATTTTCCCCAAATGCTCCATTGCTCCAGGTATCTACAAAGGGCCCATAGTATCTCTGAATAAATGAATGAATGTTTTTTTTTATTTTCAAACAGTATAAACGCACAAATATATATGTTCATTTAATATTTATACATACATACACATAGATACACACAGAAGATAGAATAATCGACAACAAAAAGAGAAACAGATAAACAAATGATAGTGTAGCCTGTTCAAAAAGGAGTAGGAAGAAGTATACACTTTTATATTACGACCCCTTTTTAATTCATCATTAGTCATATAGTTGTATTCTATTTTTAATTATATGTATCAACATTGTATCTCTATATAATCCAATACATCTCTATATAAATACATTTATTTGAGTATACATGTAAATATGTAATACATATACTAAACAAATGCCGTAGAATATCCAACTTCTCTCTGGTTGTGCGTCTCCATGGAAAATTGATCCTTCCTCTCGTCTCGTCTTTCCTCTTTGTTTATGGCGAGTAATATCACAGTGGTCACCAACATCGTGCGTGTGTGTGTGCGTACGTGTGCGTTTTTATTTCTATTCTTTACTATGTGCGTATTTTCTAGCTCCACACATCACCAGTGTCTCTCTGCATTATTTAAAATAACATAAAACATGTGTGAGACATGACTGCGGGGCGACACAGAGGTCAGGCAGCAATCGAGGACAGGGGTTTTGTCTCGGCAGAGGTTGTATAGGGGCGGAGCAGCGCCTCCACCGCGATGAAATATGACCCGAGAGCTTCTGCCAGCTCCTATGGGATCCTGGTGACAGAGAAGGGCCACCTCCATATAAATCTCTCACTTTATTGCTTTTTTCTCCCCCTTGCTCTCCACCTCTCTCACTCTCCCGTATCACGCTGCGCCCTACCAAGACAGATAAATATGAATCACTCTGTAATGGATCTCCTTCCCTCTCCGTTACCCCGTGCCACTTTCAAAACTGCGGATGTTCTATATAGCTTATCATAATTCTATCAAATAAAAGTGGCTCCATCTGCTCCGTCTTTTTTTCGAAACAGGGCAATTGTATTAGAAAATAAGTTTTCATGACTAGTTCACGAATAAACCCATGGAAGAAAATGATGCTATCCAAACATTTTCACAGCATGATGAGAGATACTGCAAAAGCAATATAAACACTTGTAATAACCTCCATTGTCGGCGGCCACGACAATATTTCATCTTGTCCACCGGTGTTCAGACGATTTATGCTACCTTGTTGAAAAATGCTGCTATACCTAGAACTCTGACCTCGCCACCATGCGCAGAACTGCCAAGTAGCACGTCTTGGTAGGTAGCAGATATCGACGCAACACCAGCCGTCGACACCATCGTGAGAGAGCTCACGTATACATCACGTATATGGCTTTATAGTAGATTAGGATCGGTAGGGGAAAAAAAGTAGTTCGGAGTAAAAAGCTTGACTCAATAACACTGTAGTGTGACTCCGTAGGGATGTTTTGTTCGGGTTTTTTTTGACACTTCATGAGACAAATTCACGCCCACCCTGCTGGGACGGCAGCTTGCCCCCTCCCCTCCTCCGCTTGTACCGACAACACAGTCAAGTAGTACCACTCGTCATGGCGCTCGGCGACGGCGGCTAGAGTTTACTGTTCCCCGTCGCTGTCTCACGCGTTTTGATGATCCTTAATGAAAATACTCATGCGACGCTTTTTATATATGTAAATATATATAAATGTATGGTTGAACGTGATTGGCATCCCTGTGTCTAGATGAAGATGTGTAATATCTGAGTGTAAAATGTTCCAGTAAGTGGCCAACAACACATTCCAGCTAGCTTTGCTAACAGCGCGAAGCAAGTCGCCAGGGAGGAAGAGGCAGAAACTGGGGGAAGAAGAGGTGGAAGGTGAGAAGTCCTGTTTTCAGAGGGAAATGTAGATTAACGGTAGTGTGTTTCAATTTCAATGGAGGTATCGTACGGCGTGACAGCAATCATGTGAATGCGGGTGTTTTCGTTGTTGTTGTGTTTGTTGTTTGATTTGGATGTTAGAACAACTTTGAACTCACTTTTGAGATTGTACCGTTAAGAGTAAGCCGCTAGTCCCTCGCTAACGTGCTAACTTGGTTAACCAGCTTAATTGGCGATTTTGTAATGTTGAACTAACTTTGGCTTTCTGTGAGGGATATCGTGGTGAGGTAGTTTAAATGAGTAATTATAAAGAAATATGTCCATGTGGTGTCCAGTTTTGTTAGACATTATGTAACACCGAGTATGCCGCTGTCGTAACATGTTTTAAGGATACGTTACCATATATCTTTTTAGACAAGCCAGCATCTGTGTTTCAACAGTGACATTATCTGTGTCTTTACAGAACCGGGACAGGTTCAAGACGTTTTGTTCCAGTACTATTTTCTGGACAGCTGACGGAACAAACGTAAGATAGCGGTCGACTACAGCAGGGATAAAGTCCTCTACTTGTTTTCCAGTGCACAGGTAAATAAATCACTGCCTTTCACTTTCGTCTTGTTGCCCCAGTTCGTTCCTACTTGTGATTTGCAGATACAACATTGAAATTTATTTTATTAGGGGATAACCACAATAGCGTGGGGGCAATTCGAAAAACATGTTGGTTATGGTGAAGGGGAGTAATATGACTTTCTCTGCCGTTATCAGATGGCCATTAAGATAGTGTCCTTTTGTTAATTTTGAGGACACAACTTTGAATTTTTTTCAGATTTTCTGTGATTTATAGATAAAAGAGGCTTCACAATTTTAAGCTCTCCCATCTTGTCTGCTATATGAATACCATGACCCATTTCTTGTGTTTGTAACTGAAAGATTTGCATATCTTAACCTTCTTTTGCAGATAATGGAGATGCTATGGCCATAACTGAGGCATGGGAGTGACGTGATAGTGACTGGCCTCTGCTTCCAAACAAAAACATTATTGGCATCATGCTTTTTCTACTGAAGTAGAGGGAGAGCACACAGAGAATGGATGAGTCTGTACTGTTGGACTTACTTGAGTGCCCAGTGTGTCTTGAGCGGCTAGATGCCTCAGCAAAAGTCCTTCCCTGTCAGCACACTTTTTGCCGCCGATGCCTCCAAGGTATCCTTGGTTCCCGTGGTGAACTTCGCTGCCCAGAGTGCCGGACATTGGTGGAGTGTGCTGTTGATGAACTGCCCAGCAACATTCTCCTGGTGCGGCTTCTTGATGGCATCAAACAGAGACCTCGGAGGCCTGGTTCTGGGGCAGGAGTCTGTGCTAATGGTACACCTGGAGCTGGAGCCAGAGCACAGGGCAGTGGGTCCAGGGACCAAGCTGGCCCAGGAGCACAACCTCAACGCGCTCAAGCCAAAAGCACCCTAGTCCGGGTTAGTGTACTTTGTGTGTTTGAATATGGCTCACTGAGCATGAATCTGTGTTTCCCATGGTTAGGGTCAAGATGAAACAAAACAGAGCAAATCAGTATGGATTAAAAGCAGCATGTGGCATCATTGGCTGTCTAATCTTTGCTGGAGATTAACAGTTATTGTGATCATAAGCCAGCCAACTGACAAGTAGACCAGCATTATAAATGGCATTTAAGAACAGCTGATAGTTTAGCCAACAAATAAATCTACCCTGTCTGTTGATTGCAACCTAGTTTCAGCTGCTGGTATGGCAGCTGCCAGTTGTGCTTTCTTAGATGCTGACATTGCTGTAAAGTAGGAGTCTGCATTGTACTTGGATGTCCCTGCTGTGATATTGCTTGTGGGAGTATGTGAGAAAGGCAGGGTGTGGCTTTAGTTGCCTAGTGCTGCAGTATTGAGAGGAATGTAGTTAGATGCAGAAGGTATAGTTAGATGCAGAAGGAAATGTTGAAATACAATTACCCTGGTGTCTATCCAGAAAAAAAGTGAGCAGTTGAGAGAGGTTGCTCTTACAGAAAAAAGGGTTTTTCATCTCTATTTCTTTCGTTGAGAAGCCTGGGAGAAAAAAAGACAGAATAATCTGCAGTGTGTGGGTGCATAATTTGTATAGGTGTAAGTCTTCACTGGCTTCACGATTCGATTTGATTATGCTTCACCTGTCAACGATTTTATTGCATTATACATTTCAATGTAATGCATCCTCAATTTTCTGTATCACTGCACATGGCTACTTTTTCATTAATTGGTAGGAGTCAGATAAATTATAACCCTTTTTAATGGAGAAAGTGCTTTCAAAAATCAGACTACAACCATACATCATTAAAAAAAGCTTAATCTTTGCAATACAAGTATCTGTATACCCCAGCTCGGTACATAAACATTAAAAGAAAACATAAATCCTTCTCCAGTGCATTACAAATGTGCTGCAATCTATAAAAAACAGATTTTCACATAGGAGCTCTAAGAGAGGATACTTCCTGCTGAACCCTGCTTGTGGTGGGGATCGACGGAGGGTAAGATGCACATTGATCCGCTCAGTGTGATGCACGTGCAGCCCAGACATCTCAGGACATCACGGACCTATTATTGCTCAATCAAGCACAGCTGAATGCCACTTGTCTCTTAAAGAAGTTGGACCCTGACTGCATTGGGCTACATAACTAGCTAACATGCTGTAGGGCCATGCATTATCAGAATTAACTAAACAAATTGCTGCACCAAGAATGGCCCTGTACCAACACCCACAAAATTGAGATAGAGCTATCAATCTGTCAATCCTTTCTGTGTTAAGATATCCCATGTTGAGTCAGATTAAGCCACAAGGTCCACTCCTGGTGGTGCCTTTCAATCTTATCCAGATGACCTGATTGAACTGTTTTGACCTTGTTGACTACCTAGATTATTGGGGTTGAAAAGAGGTTTTCCTTCAATTTTATTTTTCAGATTTGTATCCATACTCTTTGCAGAACCCCAAAATTGTGGTTTCCTAGACACTGCCTGGTAGGGTGTAATGCCACTGGATCACTAGTCGGCATCATTTATGGTCAGCACTTGGACCTTATCTGATTTGAAAATCAACAATCAATGTTAAGCTATAATATTGTCAGTCATGTTCTATCACTGCTTTGATACAGAATCAACCACATTCACATCATGATTTATCTTAGAATGGAAAAATTTCCTCACTGTTAGTAACTTGTGCTCAATGGGTATTTGGAACCAAAACATGTAAGATGAAAACAGGTGCCGATGCAGACAGATAATTGTCATGACATAACTTGTTTTTCTGTTCTTTAATGGCATTTAATGCGCCTCTTTTAACTTTCAACTAATGTTATTTTTGTCAACAATTATACTTCTCCCATGGTAACTCAACACACAGACCTTCTGAGGCTTTGTGTTGAGGGGGCTCAGAGGATAAGGTGGTTATCTAGCAATTGGAGATTGGAGGTTCGGTCTCTAGTCCTGCAGAAAACATGTTGAGGTGTCCTTAAGCAAGACACTGAACCCCTAACTGTTCCCCAAGTGCCACTGGTGGCTGTGTTCACTTCTCCTATACAATAGGATCGGTTAAATGCAGAGAACATATTCCACCAGTCTTGATCATGTGGCAATAAAACAATTCTTATCTTTTTCAGTATTTTTTTATTAATGTTTCTACGTTACTGGTTTTGACAGTCCTTAACACCTAGTTTGGTGATACATGTCCCTGTTGCCAGATGTATTTGTGTGTACCTACTACTTTTTACAAGTCATGAAATTGATTTTTTTCCCTTGCTCTTTGTATGCTTCTCCCTGTGAAATGTTATACTAGGGGCTGCCAGACTTTTTGGCATGGAAACAGAATATATGTGCCAGTGCAAAAATTACTCTTACACAATATATTGTCCATTAATAATACTTCAGAAACTATGTTTGACTTAAAGTGTGAAGAAGAGAATATGATCCATGAGCTCTTTCGGAGTGCTGCTGCACATGATTGAATTGTAGGGTAGATGAAAAAATGTCATGGCTTTGTGTCAGACCACTGTAATGACAATGTGCTGATAGTGTATCTGCTTTACCATGCAGGTACAAAGATCAGAGACTTAGCTGTAAAAAGCCACTGATGGTTTCTCCCTATTTCTAAAGGGGTTTTGCCTGATAGAATTTCTCTTGGTTCTGTAAAGCTGAGGATTTTTAAAAAATATATTATTTTTGAAAAAAAAATGGTGGGCATACTTAAATTTTTTCTATTACATCACCCGTCTGCTTTTTTAGGGCTGAAACCTGATTGTGATAGCCTGAGTCTAGGCTAAAATGCACAACCTACCTCCTGAGTTATACTGCCCCTTATGAAAGTCAGGCTCCTCCTTTTAAGACACACAAAAGCAGATTCATTCTATTAGGCATTCTCTCTGCATGCGTGTGCATAATGGTTTGAAAGATTCAAAGGCTGTTTCAGCTTTGAATTTTCCCCCTATTTCCAGTTTTGTTGTAGCATGTAATGTTTTGGACTTGTCAGGCTTTTTAAGTCTTTTCTTCCGTCTCAGAGCATTCTGCTGATGAGAGAGAGGGAAAAGGAGAAGACATGGCCATGCAGGTGGAAGATTTTCAGAACATAAAAGGCTGAGATCAAAGCTCTGGGTTTTAGCCCCCTCTGATTGCTAGCCAGTCCCATAGCGTGGCTCTTCGGGGACCACTCGCCTCACTGCCCCTACTTGATGCATATTAGATGCCTTGACTGTGGTAACTCCCTCTCCTGCTCTCCTATTGTTTGTAGTCTCTCCTTCTGGTCTTGCTGCATGCAAAGGTTTGAACCAGACCCTCCAGTGTAGTACTCCAGTGAAACCCTGGCTCCAGCTCCATGACTTATCTGGCCAAAGAATAATCTGGAGGGGAGGGGAGAGGGGTGGAGCCCGGCGGCAGATGCACAACAGGGTTTTGTTTCGTCTCCCCTCTGATCTTAAACGACTGACTGACACGCGTGTCACAAGTGACCAAAACACAGGGGAAATCTTATGTTCATGCACGTGTGTGTGTGTGTGTGTGTCTGTGTGTGTCTGTGTGTGTGATGGGGTATTAGCAGGATACCAGTAGGGCAAGTAAAGGTGTTGGCACTAAAAGGGACAAATGTCGTGTGAGTATCCATGCACAGTCAGCTCCCTGCCCCTTCTCCTAACCATCCTAAGGGCTCTAGTAGTACACTAGTTCAGACTCTCCAAGCCCCGGCATTTCTTTGAAGAAGGGATTGAAAAGGCTGGTCTTGAATGAAGGGCTGCGGCCGTGTTGCCCCGAGAAGGATGACTCACCTTCATACTACTCACATTACATGGAGTGTTTTGTCTTTCTTTTACCCTTGTTGACTCGTAATGGAAAACATTTTGTTCACACAGATTGAGAACAGATAGCTCAGTGGTATTTTTTGCATGCATATGAGTAAAGCCGTAGGAGATGTCTGGTAGCAAAGGTCATGGTTCAGGGGTCGTGACAGTGAGGGGTTGGAGCCAACAGAAGGGCGAGAGAAGAATTAGAGAGAGGTCTCCTTGGATGTCTTCAATTATCATTCTAGTGCTCTGAGAGGTTGAGCTACTTTGAACATCTTAAATAGAGCTGGTTTTATGATAATGTTAACATTGTCATAAAAGCTTTAGAACACCGATGTTGTCCATTAGCTACAATGTAGATTCAAGACACTGTAGGTTAGGTTACATTTGAAATCTTAATATATATTACGATGTCCACTGAATAAGGCTGTATTCAACACTGACTTTGAGAGCTATGTATGAGGTCTGTCTGAGTAAGGGAAATGAGACACTGTCCTCTCAGGGACACAATTAGGTTTGTCTCTTCTGTGGTAATGAGGTATTATTCTTATATAGACCTCCTACTCTCGATACCTTCCTTCCTTATAGCCTGTCCTCTGTCTCTCTCATTGCCATCATATCCAGTAAAATGTTACACATGAACAGTAAAGCACAGCTGTTAGTTTAGTGTTCGTTACCGCTGACTGAAGTAGTGCATTTCACTTTTTTCCTAAGAAATAGTTAAAGTCTTTGATTCCAAATTGCGTTTTTTTCTAAATGTGTTTGCCTTGTTTTTTTAATCTCTGCCAGGCAGTAGCCTGGAGAGAATTATGTCTTTTGTTGTGTGTGTGTGTGTGTGTGTGTGTGTGTGTGTGTGTGTGTGTGTGTGTGTGTGTGTGTGTGTGTGTGTGTGTGTGTGTGTGTGTGTGTGTGTATACATCAGTGATGTGCGGTCGGGGAGGCAACTGAGGCCGTGCCTCACCTGTCATCATGGGAAAAAAAAGTAATTATCGTATT
This sequence comes from Regalecus glesne, assembly GCA_900302585.1. Lineage (NCBI taxonomy): Eukaryota > Metazoa > Chordata > Actinopteri > Lampriformes > Regalecidae > Regalecus > Regalecus glesne. The sequence continues at coordinate 1,934 of OMLC01046719.1, read as the reverse complement.
TATCCTTTGATTTGTACTATAAAGTTTTTTGCCTTTAACTAAACCAGTTTAAGTTATTTTTTATTCAAAATCACAGATTTTTCATATTTATTGCTCAAATACTGAGAAGAGACGTGTGGTGAGTTACCAGGCAGCTAAGCCTCACCAGGGATTGCGCAATGACTCGGCTAACTGTGCTGCATGCTACACAGTATTGCTGTCTCTTTCTATGTCGATATTAAAATGTTCAAATACTTTTGCTATATAAACTTCATTTCTATAGTTTAGCTGGTGAGAATAATGTATAGTGTTTTTTGTTGAAAACTGTATCTGTGTGTAACGTGTTTCTTGTACTGAGCGGTCATAAACAGCTGCGAAAAGGGGCTGGGTGAGGCACGCAGTTCTCCTGCCTCATGGATGAGGCGCTAGTGACCCCAGGGATTCTGCTTGTGCCTCCTCCGCTCTCCTGATGAAGTCAGTGCCTCACCAGCCATATATGCGGGTGTGTGTGTATATATATATATGTGTTGCTAAAACGATTAATTGTTTCATTTCTCTCTATTTACAGAAATTATTAGCAACTCCATTAATGATTCTAAATGTAAAGAACAAACCTGGTGCTCTGGGCCTACCTGATTGTCTGTCAGATGTAGCATAGTTTTCTTGTAAGAGATTACATCAAAGTCTAGGGCTTTCCACACAGCATGGCCTAGCAGATCACCCACTTTTTTCTTCTTTGTGATAACAATCAGGTACATACCTGAGAAAATAGTTGTAAATGCAAGATGGTTAAGCATAATTCTTCTCCAAAAGTAATACTGCACATTAGGAGTTCCTTTAGACATTCTGGTTGGTTATTGCATACTCAAATAATTGTATTTAGTAACCATGTATTATATCTATTCGTATGCAGCTTGGCATATACATTTACTTCCTTCACATGAGTGCACTTACCTGCTACCATCCGAATAGTGCCCATAATTCCATATATTGGTTTACTCTCAGTACACAAAGGGATGTCCTTCCTCACTAAGAAACAAAGCAGTGAGATGATATCATTAGCATTACCATCCCTGTTACCCTGGAGAGGAGACTCCCATGATATGGATATTTTCTTGGTTGTGGAAAATCTAATTCAAGGAGTTTCTCAGAAGTTAGATTAAATAGAAAATATGTTGATCAGCTTTTCATGTCATTTAAGCCAAACACACATGCCATGAACATCGTCACTGTCAGTCAAATCTATCAGTCACCTCAGTCAAAATGTCATCAACCATGATCCAGCAGACTTTATTTTTTATTTTTCTTAAAATCACAAAAATAGGTGAATCTGTTCAACTGGATCAGAAGGTTATTCTGAATAAACTTCTGATCCAGTTGAACCGATTCACCTCTTTTTGTGATGTCCATACCTGGATTATTGATCATGCAATCAAGACATTTTCCTTAAAATTTTTTATCCCTTATTTCCCCCCACACGCATTCGGTGAATACGTGTGGGGGGAAAGCACAGTGCATGGCCATTGGAGAACAAAGCGGATTGTGTTCTCTTAACCACGAGTGCCCAGACGACCCAGAGGGGGAGACTAGCAAACTTAGAATACTTTATCCAACCTAACTCGTATCCCCATGTGAGGCTTAGCCAATTATACTCCGCTAACTATGGACCTCCGTCCGTGATTGGAAACAGAGCTTGAAGACCCACTGCGTGATGCAGAGATGCACTGAACAGCACCTTAAACCCCAACGTCACAAGCAGCAGACTTTAGACTCACAATATCAGCTTCTGTCTTGATGCATGCTCAATAATCCAGGTAGGGAAATCACAAAAGAGGTGAATTTGTTCAGCTGGATCAGAGGTTCATTTTAGAAACGTTTCGTCACTCACCAGGTGACTTCTTCAGTCTAAGCTGAAGGCAAACATCCCCCTCCTTATAAACAGTACATTGTGGTAT
>OMLC01046716.1:0-25408 GCA_900302585.1 Regalecus glesne | reverse complement strand
ATATATGTATGTTGAGGGAGTTGATCTAACTTGTTCTGATCTGATTTGGCTCTGATTTGTGTATGTGTGTTTGTGTTTGTGTCAGCCTTCCAGAAGTTTCTGGGGAAGAAGGATGTATCCAAAGAACTGGAAGAAGCCCATGCAGAGGGCCGAACTCAAAACAACATGCAGACCGTCTCTGTGTCACAGCTGTTGAAAAATCCAGCCGTCCGGTGGCAACTCATCACTATTGTCGTCACTATGACCTGCTACCAACTCTGTGGCCTTAATGCTGTAAGCTACAGCCGGTATATTTCTATTTATTTCATAGTTTGGATAAGGTACCAATAACTGCATATCTACTTGAAAATGATGCAACATGGTACATTCGTTTCATATTCTCGGTTCTGCTATGTAGGGATTCATTAGGAACAGTATCTCTTCAGGCTTTGTTGAACGAAACACAAAAGCAGTTGTTTGCCTTTTCTGTGAAATCTTAAATTGCTAGCCACTCAATATCCTAACGTATAACCACCTAAATTTAAATACCAGCAATGAACTAAAATGGAATCTGACCACTTTGAAGCAGAATCTCTTTCTCTTCCTAAAATGAATAAATAAATAAAAAATCCACTGTGGGCTCCTGGTAGCGTGGGGTTAAGGCGATGTTTACCACTTCTCTGTGTAATGCAGTTGGGTGTTTGAATCCTGGCCAAGCTGTTTCTAACCATGGCCGGAGGTCCATAATTAGTGGGGCATAATTGACTAAGCCTTACAAGGATATAGGGGTTAGGTTGGATAAAGTATTCTGGGTTCACTAGTGTCCCCCTCTGGGTCGTCCGGGTGCTCTTGGTTAAGTGAAGGGAAAGTGCTCTGCTTCATTTTCCTCTGACGGCCAAGCACTGTACCTTCTCCCCGAGACCATGATGTGTAAAAAGTGAGTTATTCCTAGGTTAAATTAATACAAATAAAGAAACATTACATTTGCTTCCCCTCACACTAGAAATGTTTATGAATTATTTCCCTAATGCTGATGATGAGCAGACTAGTGTCAACAACTATTTGATATATATATATGCATCGTAGCCACTCCCTGTTCCAGCAGCTGCAGTCCTGGTTTCCCCATTTTCTCCTGTTCCTACCAACACCTTCCTAGTCCCTCCAGTTTTTCTTTGTTACTCTTTTGCTCCAAACCTGTTCTTCAATGTTTAAGCTTGTATTTAGGTTTGGCTCTTTAGTTTGTTCGTTGTAAGAGCATTCCACACTTTCTAAGTTTCTGTACGTTCCATGGCTCTCCGTCAGTTCCATGGTTTTAAGTCTGTTTCTCATCTGCTCCAAGTCCATTCTCATGCTGTGCGCTTCTGATTCCCTCATGTTTCCTACCAATAAGCCTGTAGTTTTGATATGTTACTACATCTGCATTTCGGTGGTCCTCAATTCCTGCTCCCCACGTGACCGTATATGTAATAAACTGGCTCTGCCATGTAGCAATATGAATACAAGTTCAATTATATAATAAAGTGTATGACAGAAAATTAGTAGGTTAAGCCAAATTGTGGATTGAAGCAACTATCGGTTTTCAGTTTTTAACCCAAAGTGGGAATGACAGATGAGATTGCTTCCTTTTGAGATGCACAACAGGTGGTTTAATGTTTTTGGCTGGTAGATAATGGAAACAATATTTGGTCTGTGATTGGAGTAAAGGGGGATGATGATGTACTTTTGGACTTAAGGTCAGCTAAGTTCTTTAAGGTTAAATATTTGTTAAATATTTATCACATATGTCTTTTTATAGATATTTAATGTGCTTTTTCTAAGATTTTAATCTATGATTTATGTTTTTCTCTTAGATCTGGTATTACACCAGTGGGATTCTGCGGGAAGCAGGCTTTACTGACGATATTATCCCCTATATTACCCTAAGCACAGGAGCCATAGAGACTCTGGCTGCCATCGTCTCAGTGAGTATTGCATTGCTGCTTTTTTGTCAACCAAATATGCTTCTAAAGTATCGTTCTTTAATAAAAAGAGGGACTTGATACCTTTTTTAATTAAATAATGCTCTCACTACATGGCAGTACTGTGACAGTATAGAAATTCAAAAATGGAAGCTTTTAATAGGTAAAGCACAGGCCTGGGAGTCGGGCGTTGCAGGTTCATATCCTGGCACGTAGCTCAGTAATTGTGAGGGATTCATTGTAAAGCACTTTGAGTGGTTGTTAGACTACAAAAGTGCTGTATAAGAATAAGTCCATTTAGCATTTAGTAGTGATGCATATTAAACCTCATATTGTGCTTATATGTCATTTGTAATGCTAAAATAAGAATACAGAATAAAATAAGGGAAGTCAATGTATATTAAAGCACATGTTAAAAACTTTTTTAATCAAAAAAGTTGGAATATGCACTTGCGTGAAGCTTTGAACAGTCTTAAATCAGCAACAAACAATTTTCAATGCTACATTCATTATCATGTATATAGCTGAAACCAGTTCATCGCAACTAAGCACCTTCTGTGCTGTCAAGTCTGTTCAACAGGCTTAAGAGAAAATCTGGCAGTGTGAATATATTTTATGTTAATAATGCAGAATTATTGAAATGTCATTGACTAAATGATATTTTTTAAAGCCATGCTGATTTGATTAAAGAAAGCAATTTAAGAACACTTTTGTCATGGTCCGTAATAGCTCAATGGTAGACTATACTTCTGGAACTGACAAAGCAGAGACCACAGGTTCAAACCCACCATGGGGGTTTTGGGAAGGACACCCAGCCTTAATTCCCCAAGCTACATTTAAGTTCATGTCCACCCCCACAACATGGGGACTAATTTTGACTTCCAAAATGGACCTTTCATTGTGCATGGTCATATTTTCGTTGAGCTGAATTGTGCTTTTAGATTTTATCCAAAAATTTATTCTGCTGAATACCTTGTGAGGTCAGTTCATGTTTGTCTGTACCCAGCCTCACATCATAATTTGACTTTGCAGTACATAAGCAAACATTGGCATTTTTATTTATCGGTCATTGGCAGTTGCCTGTAATGCTCTTATTTGAACTCCTTAGTGAATGGGAATTCATGAAATTCACAACATTTTGCGAAATGGTTGTTGCAGACAAGGATTGAGCCTTAGTCTGGAGGCTGAGAGAGCATGGAGTGGCCCAGCTGCTCAACGAAACACACCTGTTCCCTCCTTGAATTGTTCTCATTGTGTGTGCGTGTGCGTGTGGTTTCAGTAGTCATACAAAGAGGAGTGGTGGTGTAACAAGGCGCAGATGGTATAGATATGTGGGGATGCTTGCTTTGATGAAAACACATCGCAGGATTTGATGATCGACACAATGTTTGTTGATTATACATGAAGGAAATTTAACTCTTGGAATTGGACTGTGCACCAGCAGGGTTTAAGTTGGGCTGCTGATGATGCTGATGTGTTAAAAAAATGGACCAGTTGAATGAAAAGAGTAACCCTTCTCAAGGGAACTGTAGCTCTAGATTAAGGGATACGTTTGGTTAGAGATTAAGCTTGTAGTAGGACAGAAACACCATGTCTTGGTAAAGTATGAAGACAGGCTAAGGATACGAATGCCATTTGTCAATAAGGCCACAAGCATAAAGGATTACATTTCTTGAGTTATAAACCAGTGAGAGTCTTTTCAGCCTGTCATGTAAATGAGGTCTTATATACTGTACTGTTACCTTTTTTATACATTTGATTGATATATTTCTTTAACAATATAATAACTGTGAACAGCAACATCCTTTGTTGTGGTGCAGTAGAACTACGCCACTCACTCTTTGAGCTGCCTTCAGGACAATTCCTTTCAGCAGAAAGGATTCAATAATTTGCCTTATACTATTTAAATCCTATATACTCTGGCTTTAGCCATACTTACAGAAACAAGTTAAAATATTGATCCAGATTGTTTTGTATGCACTAGAACTTGCTAGTCCATTCAAGATGATTGTGGTGGGCTCTTAAAGTGTAGTCCTACAACAAGATGAATACATACACAAGGGAAGCATAAAATGGCAATAAGTCAAATACGAATTCATGAAGTGTTCAAACACAGGTTTTTCATGAAGTATTCAAACACTGCTTTTTCTTTTGCAATTTATTTTGCATCAAAGCGGAACAGTTTTCTTAACAAGAAAATTTCTCAGAACACAGTAAGATCCACTCCTCAGATCCAACACACTCCTTTCATCTGGCATGTTAACAACCTAATTCGGCTGTTGTCCAGTTCTATGAAGTTTTTTTTCTGTACTGGAGAGATTTGAAAGTGATCTTTCATCTGCTCACATGGAAGTTAGTGTACTCCAGACAATTAAACTATTGCAACTTTAAGCACAAAATTGCAAAATGAATCTTGATCTAATTAAGAGATTTATTGTATTTTTTAGCATGCATTAACATTTCAAAGCATTGATATGGATATTGGACAAACATTGCTATACACGGATGCTTTTTTTTGGACGTAGCGATAGTTATAAATAGCTATAAATACTTCACCTATAAATACAAAAGTGCTTCACAGCATCAGTCTAGATGTAACTGATTCATCAAAGAAATACATTTTTTCGTGCATTAATTATTAAGAAAAGTAGATATTTTTCTCAGTGACAACAGCCAATCTCAGGCATAAATGTGAACTTACTTTGGGGGGAGAGATTACAGGAGGGAAGGAGGAAACGGAGTAAGGGGAAGGAATTTTATTTGGTGGGTTTTATGTGTAAAAAAACAACAACACTCCTCCAAAGTTGCCTATCCCAGCTTTAAGTCACAGGTTGCTACTCTATGGGCTTCAAGTTTACTTGCAATCAAATCAGATGTTTGTAACATACTAAAATAAATCTTAAGACGAACATATCCAGCTAGTGCTCTCAAGCAAATATGCTGCTGTCTTCAAACACTGACTTTCTACCCGCTTAGATTACTGCTTTGTTTACCTTGTAGAATTCTCTGTTAATGAGTTTTGGGAGAAGATTGAGTACCCAGGCTCTGTATGGACCCATAGGACATCATCTTACTCTCAAGGCTTTTCTCAAGGGAAATTAGGAAATGTTCAGTGATTACTAAAGAGACTAGCAGGAGAGAAGTGGACTGTGGCTTAGGAACCATTTTGTTGAGAGTGAAAATGGCTGACAAGAATAGTGGGAAAATTATAGTGGGTGTCTGTACCTGAATATTTGAAAATGGTTTATGGGGTAATGTAATAGAATATGTCACAATGTATTACGGGTGCATGACACACATTACCTATCCTACATCATACAAGTCAATCTGTTAACAAGCTCAAAATTGCCCAGACCCACAGTCCAGCTGCCAAATGTGAAGTAGATCAGGTGGAGATTTGTTGAGAAAATCCAAAGGACAGACTGACTCCTTCCAATTTAGTTAGATTGTTGTTATTCCAAGGAATTTTTAAATGGAGGAATTAAATACATCAAAGACTAAAGAGCATGGATCCTATTAAATTTTCTCACTTAGGTTGTCAGTGAGTGAGTGACTCCAATGTGTGTTCATAAGTCAGTGAGTGACCACAATCTGCGGCACATAGCCCATGACAGCTGTTGCATGGCATCATGGGAAAAACAGAATATAGACCAGTTGCATTGCAGTTGGGGAGCAGAATCATGCAATAGTAAAAATAAAAAAAAACATCAATATTGAATAGGATTAGGGCCAGTCCTCAGTCCTTAACATGCAGCTCAAGCAAGTAATTCGATTTCTTACCTTAAATTTGAAGCAGTCCCTGGTTCCTCAATTCTTGTTTTTACATTCTGACAACTCATCCAATGACTGAATTTAAAATGGCAAATAAAAAGCACTATTTTCTAATTACTTACCATCACCACGTTATTTAACTTTTTGCTATCCAAAACAGTGAAGAGAAGCTCAAATGGTGATGTAAACATAGTGATTTGAGAGTGCCGTCACGCATAGATAGCCACAGCAGGAATGAAGATGGTAATATTTATTAGAGTGGAGACAAATGTTTAGAAATTGGAAGGTAATTAACAAATAAACACAATATTGGCATATATTACTATTATTGATTTCTGGAACCTTAATAGAAAGAAAAAACTCTTTAAATAGACACATAAATGCATGATGTTCCAGGGCACCCCCTTCCAATTATCTCAATGTAGGCTTTCAGAGGAGTTGATATTCTTGTCAAAGTAGGTGAGTTCTCCTTTGCTTCCCTGTACTTTTAATCCAGCAAATTTAGAGCCCCCCAATCAACTGCAGTTAACTTATTTTTCATTTACTGTGGGGGGAAATGGCTATATTCCAGAGAAACCCATGCAAACAAACTGAGAACTTGTCTTGATGCATACTCAATAATCCAGGTAAGGGAAATCACAAAATAGTGAATCGGTTCAACTGGATCAGAAGTTTATTCAGAAACTTTCATCACTCAAACAGGTGACATCTTCAGTCTGAACAGTCTGAACCTGAGCAATTGTAAGTTTCATACAAATATCAAATCCAATGACTTCGCTCTGTAATGATATTGTTCTAAACAATGATGAAGGCTATAGCTGAGGCATTTGTAATATGCTGCATGCTAAACAAGGTAAATTGACGAGAGTGATAGTTTAATGCTCCTATATCGAAGTAATTTCAACCTGAGCACAACTCTTGCATAGCCTCCCTAATATGAGAGTTGAGCATACTATTCTCATATTTGAAGGAAATTATGTGTACTGCAAAGCTGCCATGATACCTTTAATAGATAGCCTCTATGAAAAGGTAAGTTTACAAATATATTTTGTTTTTCCATAAATACAGATGTTGATTCTTGAGTATCTATGACACATACTGGTAATTGTCTAAGCAATTAGAGAGGGGAACCCTGGACTGATTCCAGACATTATGGTGGAATGTAGTCCCTGATTTCATAGAAACATGGCTTATTAGCATTTAGATCATGGGTATTTCTATTTAAAGGCTCTCATACTTTTTAGTTTAAACTGAAACTTTTCTTCATATGCAGACTGTCATACTTGTTGGTTTCAATTGAACCAAGAGCAAGACAGTTTGATTTCACTCTGATGCAAAATGTTGTCCACTGATCTACTGACCTCCATTTTCCATTGTTCTACTGTATTGCCCTTTCACAGCAGCAAAGTTGTCACTATGTGGTGGGCATATCACACAATAATCATGCAGTATATGCCACCACACATTACATCAAAGGTATAGCGCCATGCTATCATGCTGTGTAGCCCTTCAGGATATAAAGTCCAAACACAAGTGAATCATCACCAAGCAGACTAATCATTGCTTCTGTTGAGGCAGACGTGGCAAATGGATACCCAGGTTTATTTTCGAAAGCTGTCTTTATATGAGTCGATTTGACATTAGGTGATACCAAATAGAAAAAAACAACAACACTAATGTTACTTTATATCTGTGAAGCTAATCCTTTTATAGATTTCCCATTTCTTTTTCTCCTCGGGGCATTACCGTCGTAGTGGAGAAATAGTTAATGTGAAGGGTCAGTGGTGCCTGAAGCTGTGACTTGTTGTCTTTGATGGTTCATCAGCTTCTTGATGTGATGGATAATGACCAGGCATTTTAGTCCCGCCAACAGTTGGGCCTTGAGGGCAGCATGCTGACCTATGCAGAGGTTGGCAGTGAGTGCAGAATCGGGTTGTGATTTATTTACATTGTCCAACAGTGATAGTCATCATGTCATTGTGTGGGAGCAAGCAACAGTTCTGGAAACATATTCTCCCATTCCATTATCTGTACTCTAAATGTTTACTCGGGGGAGGGTAAAAAATAACCCTGAATGGTCCATTAAGTACACATACTCACATTCTCTCTCACTGTCTGTGCAAAAACACAGACAGACTTTTGTGAATATATGCACACAGTTACAAACACACGTCCTTAGGTTTCAGATACATTCCAAATCAAACCATACCTTCATTATTGGCTATCTAAAAGGTAATATTCACATGAAAGTGAAAAAAGATTATATCCATCCATCATCAACTGCCTATCTGAAATTGGGTCGCTGATTAACCCAGGAACCTATTCCAGAGCTCATTGGGCGAAAAGCAGGGAAACACCTTGGACAGGTTGCCATTCCATCGCAGGGCTTGAGAGAAAGATAATCTAACTTGAATTCAGGGATAAAAAGAGTTGTGATTGCTCAGCAGTAGAGCACACACCTGGGAGTCAAGGAATGCGAGTTCGTACCCCGCCGTGGGGCTCTGTAAATGTGAGCCAGTCATTGTAAAGAGTGGTTGCTAGACAAGAAAACCACTATATAAGAACAAGTCCTTTTACTATTTACTCTATCAGGAGTGAGGAAATACTAGTCTTGGCCGGCACTTAGAATTGTGCTTTCTCTAAGCCATTCTTTACCTGACAGGGTGACACACAGATGCATATATGTACTCCAAAACCAGAAAAAATATTATCCATTCCTGTCTACAAATAAGAGCACATCACTCGGGGGATTGAGGCAAATATCCACGACCTCCACAGTCTCATGAAAACCCCACTGGTGGTGGTGCTAAGGTGAAAGGGGGAGCATAAATATTTCTTATGTTCACTGTTCACTCGGCCTGCCTCTCAATCTGTGAAGGAGAAAGCCACAATTCTGTAGCTTGGGGTTTTGCAAAGGACTTGTGTGTGTGCGTGCGTGTGTGTGTGTGTGTGTGTGTGGTGTGTTATAGACATATAGGTATATGGTACATGATACAACATAGTGGAATCCAAACGGAGCAATAACCCAAATTTATTTCAACAGTGTTGCTAGGAAAATTACTGTCATGTTAATATCAACATAGCACTGTATATTTTTGTACTTTTTTTCTTAATTGACCCAATCATAACTATTCAGGACTTTCTGCCTGAACTTAAACTTTAAGCTTTTAATATAATTGTCAATTATCATTTTGAGATTACGAGTTATACCATTTTTGAAATATTTAATTTGTTTACTAGTGAGTTAGAAGAGCTTGTATGTTGCCTTTTCATTTTATTTATAGATCAATGTTTACAGATCAATGTATTTTTTTAGGTTGATCATATTCAATGTCTTACTGTGGTACTCTATACTGTGGACTGTGGTTGAGAGAACCATTATATTTAATCATTCTTCACAAAACAAAAACATAAATTTATCATGAATGAAATTCTGTGTTCATCTGTCTTCTACCATATGGAAACAAATAGAGATTTTTTACCAAAATGTCTTTCAAGTCACCCAGTTATGGTCTAGTCTGTGAAACAGGACCTCATAGAAATGCCTCTCAGAATTCAATTCCAATAAATGTTGATGTCTTTCTTGGCTCCAGGGCCTGGTAATAGAGCGAATAGGGAGAAGACCCCTCCTCATATTTGGTTTCTCTGCCATGGCTGTGTGCTTTGGGCTACTTACAGTGTTCCTCAATCTCCAGGTAAGACTCTCTACCCAGTCACTGCTGTCAGATCTAACAGCAGTGGTCTAATACACCTGTGGTGCAGTCCATTCTAGTCCCTGTTCAACAAATCAGACAATTAATAATTTCTGAAACTTTTTGGCCGCATCAACTGCTGATAATAACACTTTATTGATGTTGTGTTATGATGGCTCAAGAGGAAATGCTCATCTAGGGCATTGTTATTAACTTGGCAATCCATCATGTTTTCCAGTCAACATATTTCACCCTCTTTTTTCATCGAAATTACTGAATCATTCAAGTCTTGTGTATTGCTCATATAATACTAAAATATTCACCCACTTAATTTACTTACTTAATGCTCTTTTAAGCAATGCCATCTCTCTTCTCTCCCGATGAGGCTGACGTGGTACAATATTACATTTCCCGAGACATCTGCCTGATATTTGTTTATAATATTTCTATATTATATCAATTGTATCTATCACCTTGTTTTATCACCTCATTTTAGCACACAGTGTCTATGAGTATCCAGAGCTGTGTAAAATAGAGAAACTTAGAAGTGGACTCTGCCCTGCTGCCATAGCCTCATCAGTCTTATGACCACAGATCTAATCAGATTGATACATGCAATAATCTCTATTTTTCTCTATTTCCCACTCCCATCACAGGAAAGTGTTTCGTGGATGCCCTACCTCAGTTACCTCTGTTTACTGGCTTTAATTGCCTCCTTTTGTTCTGGACCAGGTAAGGGACCCTCATGCACTATCTCCCACTCTATTTTACCTATCATAACAAAAAGCTGTTGTAAATAATGTGTGATTTAGCAAAATTTTACATGTCTGGCCTTAATTCAGAAGAATAGTTGGATTTTATTGAACAGAATAAATTACCCATATATCTTCGCCTTTCAAATGTGACATCAGGCTCTTTTGGCTTCACTCCCAGACTACTCAAAGTATTAGAGCAATCAACCAAGCGGTTTGTCTCTTATTTCACTCACTGTAGGTGCTTCCGTATCCTGACATGCTCAATAGCAGCCACCAGGGCTATATTTATCACATGTCCCTGCAAATAAACAGGATACTGTACATGTTCATATAATGCACTTTGGTGAGGAGGAGATTTGAGTCACCATCATTCTCATGGTGAGTCTGTTGCTGTCACTGCATACTTACATTTCATTTCAATAACAATGACCCCAGGGAGGGCTGAATACCAGTAACCAATGCAAAAGTTGCTCAGAATGTGAGATGAGGCTTGGCACGATGAAATGGGAAATATTCTGGTCATCAGAGATTCTTCACCCTTGTAATACAATAAAGTTCTGACATTTTAAGGCTAGTCGTCAGATCAAGTTTACTTACAAATCCGTATCACAGTTGCAGTCTCAAAAGGCTTTACAAGAGGTGTAATTGATGTGAGAACATTGACTCCAGTATTTACCCTTAGATCCAAAATTCAAATGCAGAAAAACTACACGCACTAAAAAAACTTCATGATGGGTGCTAATTGCACAAGATAAACATTGCAGCAACAGATTCAGAAATAAAACATGGCTATATTTGGTGATGAAAGGTCAAATATGAAAAAAATGACACTGGGACAGCATTGTATGAAGAAGCATTATAAACACTTCCTATTCAAATGTTGCCAAAGAACAGCTCTGTTTCATGCAGCATTCCCACCCAAGTGCTACAGTGTCATTTGACTTTTTTGAACAACCCTTAGGAAAGTACTTTGATTAAAAGGTGTCAATTTGTGCAGTAAGATATAGACAGGTAAGCAGGTAATGATAGACAAAAGAGTCTGAGCTTTTTTTATTAAAGCATTTCAGCTAAGCTAGGTGAGAGTTTATAGCCTTGCCCAGTTGCATTATCATGGTAATTGTTGGGGGACTAAATACCTTTTTATTTTATGCTTTTTTTAAAGATTCCTTTTAATTCCCCTCCACCACCAGATTTGATTTATGGCCCGTCATATCAAATGAAGTCATTTGCTGCTTCAGTGTGGTGAAACCCTTGGAGAGACCGAGTAAAATCTATGAGAGATGACCCTAGCAGTGCTCTGTACATTTGAATGACTAAATTAGTCCATACACCTTCAAAACGGTGGCCCATATATATCAAAGTTTGACAAACGCTGGTTTTAAGAGCCTATAATAAAGCAGACCTGAGTGTTTTTTGCTGGTGGTATTTTTTACCATGATAAATTACAATTCATGTATCGAATTTGAGGACATGATTTTAAAATATTGAGAAACTGAATGTTTCAGGCCTTGTCTACTACTTTTAAGACTGCAAAACAATTAATTTGCCATGTGTAAACATCTTAAATGTGTTACCCAATAAGGTACAACATATGGTTAAGCTATAATAAGGTTTAACATTACAAAGGTCCATAACATAGGTTTCCCTTTTGCTATAGTTGCATTAAAATTTGTGGTATTTATAGTTACAGAATATTATTGATTTACAGATTCAAACACAAAGATGAATGACTAGCATTTACCTTTTCATGCACTTGGATTTTATTCACTTGCTCAGTAAGGGGCAGCATAGCCCAGTAGGTAGAGCGGTCATCTAGTAATCAGAGATTGGTAGTTCGATTCCTAGCCCCTGCAGAAAGTGTGTCAAGGTGTCCTTGAGCAAGACACTGAACCCCTTAACTGCTCAGAGTGCTGTGTGTTGGCTGTCCTCATTGCTATAGAATTGTTTCGATTCATAGAAAAAATCCCCCTAGACTTGGCCATGTAATAAACAGGAAATAAACTTCTATTCTTTTGAAAGAAGATGATTAAGAGCATATAGCTATTATAAAAACAATATGAACATTTGTTGAGAATAATAAATGCTATCGGCCATCATCCACAGAGTAGTAAAGCTAAGAAGAGAAATCTCAAGGTAAATATTTCAAATAACAGTTGTTCTTGGCCCAAACCTTTTAACTGTTCTGTCATTGGAGGCAGCTAGTGTGGTTATTCTTTGAAGATATTGGTTTCTCTGCTGAGAAATTGTCTTGGTGATAAGTATCTCTTTGTGTAGGCTCCATGCATTCACCTTTGGTTATACTTTTACCTACAGCAAGCAGTCTACCTAAGAAATGAAAGTCTCTTTGACTCAAAGATAAAACTTAATCAGTACCTCCAAGGATTTTCTATTTGCCATAATTTTAGGGGGACGTCATAGCTCAGATCTAGAATTGGTGCTTTTGGAACTGAGAACCCAGAGACATTGGGTTTGAACCCCACCGCAGGGTATCAGGAAGGGCATCCAACCTTATCCTCCAAGCCCCATATATATCCGTGTCCAACCCCAACCACGTGGGGACTAATCGTGACACGTAAAACGGACCTCCGTGTTTGCCATAATTATCACAGTTAAAGCAGAAGACTGTTTGGCTTAGCATATTTTAAAATAGACTGTGCACATCTGTTCTTAATAGTATATCTTGGGGATGCACTAAAATACAACCCTATATGTTCTAGCATGATGGGATTGTATCTTTTTCATGTGAAGAAGGATGAAGATGCAGCTGAGAAACAAGGGAAATGTACAATTCGGTCTGTAAAACCCTGTTCTTCTGCACCATCAGGGATGGCATGACAAATGAGGGAAGTCCATTACCTTTCTTATAGCGAGCCACATTGTGCTTTGTTCCCATACAGAAAAAAGATAATCATTTATGTGTGAACTCCATGGTGTTGACACACATGATTATATTTCACACACTTAATCTTGTTTTGTGTATCAACATTTGTCAGGTTAATAGTGTTCATTTCAGCAAGATAAAACACCTTGTTGAATCATAGCTCACCTCTATCAGCAATTGTATTTACAATGGCTTAGGTAGCCTCCTTAAATCCTTTTTGGTAAGTGTAGTGACCTACGTTTTTTTCCCCCAATGTTAGAATCGTTTTGGGGTGTTTTTTAAGCTGAGCCAACAACTCCTGTCTCTGTGCTTGTAGATTTTTTTCAGTCAAATTGGGAATGCACTAGTTGCTTACCCCATAATTACCTTCTTAATCTCATTGTTTGCACTTTTTGTACATGCCATCTTGCTGTGGACTGTAGCATTCACCAACAGTGCAATAACCACATTGAAGGTATTTGCTGCTGGTTTCTTTCTTCATACTGGTTCTTGTCATGGCAGTAGAGAGATGTCTGTTTATCAATAATCAAGACTTCCTGCAGCCTGGTGTAGATCTTGCCAAGACTGTCTGATGATTGTTACCTCCATGGGCCATGCTTGTGATTTGTGATCTCAGGAAGATAAAGTTAAAGCCCCATGATCTTTTTTTCATTTTTTTTGGAAAAAGCCTTAGATTCAGGATCAAGAAATTTGACATTTAATTATTATTTTTTAACCTGCACCCTCATTAATAGGCACAACTGATGTGGAAAAAAAGTTATTCTGTATAGTCTTCTCATGGAATTGGATCTTGAGATAAATCAAGTCAAAAGATTCCTGAGCAGATCAAGTATCAAGGCACAAAAAGAGATCACACCTCACATTCAATGAGTAGAACAGAGCAGATAAGATTCTATTGTCAGTTGTTTTTAATTTAGATAAGACCCACGGTCTTATTCAAGGTGTACTTCACCCTGATGGGTTCAATTTCTGTCGTAATTTTGACTGTTCATATTGCACAATTGGGGGAAATGGGTATTATTGTTTCAATGTACCTATAGTGTAGCCCCTGTCAGGATCAGAAAGTCTAAGCATGAATGTTGTGCATTACCATACATAACTCTTTAGTAAACGCACTGTTGATGGGGGTCTAGCAACCATACTAAGAACTTTACAACATAAGCCTC
This sequence comes from Regalecus glesne, assembly GCA_900302585.1. Classification (NCBI taxonomy): domain Eukaryota; kingdom Metazoa; phylum Chordata; class Actinopteri; order Lampriformes; family Regalecidae; genus Regalecus; species Regalecus glesne. Next base: position 11,206 of record OMLC01046716.1, on the reverse strand, counting down.
ATATTTACAGAGCATGGGAGATTAAGGCTGGATGTTCTTACCTGATGCCCCACGGTGGGATCAAATCTGCAATGTCTGACTTGGTGGCATACGCTCCACAGCTAAGCTACCATGGCCCCAAAAATAAACACCAGTGCATTAGAGAGAGTGAAAGCATCACCCTATCACTGCCAGACTAACATATTTATGCATTTACCCATCTTAGGTTGATGCCTTCCATTCTAATCAGTGTGAGGGAGCACAGGCTGTCCTTGATTTTATTCCTGTCATGATAGTCAAAAAAGTAGTGGCTAGCAGAATAAAGTCCACTCCCACCCAGCAAGTTATGAATACTGAATAGGTTCCAGGATATTGTTTCTCAAAGGCTAGGATTGTAATGTTTATCTTATGAAGCCTCCAGTTTTGAGACAGTTTTGAGACTTAGAAAAACTAACAGACTCAAGATAAGGACATTTGAAGAAAGATGAACAACTGAATGAAGGGTTTCTCAAAGGATTACAACTTTGTTCAAGGATCATTTAGTAAGAATAAGCAAACCCAGATAAGATGCCAGTAATATATTTTGATGGAGTGAAAGTATTTTAATTAAATGAATCAAAAGCAGAGAAATCACTCATGAAGTGCCTCCAGTAAACCCAGGAATATATTTCTATATTGTATTCAATGAGATTACAGTTGACTATAATCTTTACAGGTGCTGTTAGACATGGGTCTTGAGCTGAGCATGGGTCTCTCCCATACCTACAAATGGGCAAATCCCATATAAATCCCCTACTCGTAAATCTCACGAATTGCTCTATTTGCCTGCCCTGCCTTGTCAGTGATGGTCAGGCTGGTGATCTGATGAACTGGGTCATCCTGTAGGGATTAAGGATGAGCCAGTATTCATTTTCTGTCAAACTAGTCTCATAAACTGCACTTTTGACTCGAAATTGGATGCCGTCATTAAAATCATTGTACTGCTGCCTGTTAGAAGAAAAGGAGCCACTTACATGAATATGGTGAAAAACTAGAGTAGCACATGTCAGGAGGATTAAAATTTATTATAATGCACTGCCAACATTCGTGTATTTGACTGTTTATTGGCAAGGATTCCAATATACAAGTGCAACAGACAGCTGCAAATATTTTAAACAAGTATAAGATTGGTTTTGTTTGACCTATTGATAAAAAATGTTCTCATGACAGCAACTTTCCAAATAGAACCTGTAAGATCTAGTACCCATTTAGATTTCAATTTCCATTTTTCTGTTCATGCATGTAAATTCAGGTCCATTTTCATCCATCCATCCATCGTCAACCACTTATCCGAAATCGGGTCACGGGGGAACTGGAGCCTATCTCCATTCTCATTGGGCGAAAGGCAGGGTACACCCTGTATAGGTCACCAGTCTATCACAGGGCAGAGCAGTTAGGGGAATAGTGTCTTGCTCAAGGATACCTCGACACGCTTCTCTTCAGGTATAATGATAATGGAATGCAATACCCTAATTTGAATTACACAGGAGGAAAGGCTTAAGCAGATACATAGGCTAAAAAAAGCAAAGAGCTTACACAAACTATCAAAATCGGGGTAAAATAGAATGTATTGAAGCAAAACATGGGATCAGGGTGAGGAGTTACCAGAATGCTCCAAGCCTGTGCCCTAACTGTGTTAGAATGAAATAATGAATTGCTTCTGTGAATCAAGAAATGACATCACTAAAATGTAAATTTCTTCTTTGAAGACTTTTAACCAGACTTTTGCAGCATCCCTGCCTTTACAGTCCTTGTCACTTCCTCCATCCCTTCTTCATTTTTTTCTGAGAAACACTCTTCTGAAGACCTTGAGCTCTCACTTCCACATTTCTCAAATCTAACTGATGTTGTGAGCACTCGTTCTCCTTGATGCCTTGAGCTCTCCCCTTATCAAATTGCTAAAGTTCAGCTGTTCCCTCTCTGATGTTGACTTTCTTCTTTTTGAGTTTGATCATCTTGAGCTTTGATCTCCCCCTCTCTCTATTTTTTTACAAAGATTCCAAACAGTCTGTTTTCTGATTTTAGCAAAACTAGGTCCTTGAGGTCAAAAATGTCCATCTGACTTTTGATAGATCCTTGAATGACCTTTAGTCCCCAAAAGCTATTCTGTTTTACACATGAAGTGTTTGTTTTTGTATGATTCACAGTTGTCAGTAAAAAGGACAGTTGTTAAACGTGGGAATAAAAAACACTTTCAAGTCAAATAGATTTTAATCAAGATTCACATTTCTAACCACTGTGCTTTGTGTAATAAATTAGCTACTATTACTAGTAAAGTGGTTTTCAGAATTCCCGGTTAATGCAAATTTAAGATGATTAATTATCCTGTTTATGTATTTTTATGTGAATTGTGAGTCTTGTTTATAAGGTATTGTCATTCAGAAAAGAATGTTGTCAAGAAAAGAATGTATCATGGGACAAAGAAGATCCTTTCAAGCGGAATATGTTAACAGTGAGAGGTCCATTTTTATGTCACGATTAGCCCCCACACTGTGAAGGTGGACACAGACTTAGATGGAACATGGGGGATTAAGACCACTGCCCTTCCTGATGCCCTGTGTTGGAATCAAAGCTGTAAATTCTAGCTTGTCAGTTCCGTTCAGACATATTTCTTGACCAGAAAATTAAGCATATATCCCTGTAGCACTAACACAACCCCCTTCCCCTGTGGTGAAATCTTATTTCATTTTTTTTTTCTTTTTCAGTGTATGTTTACATACACAGCCACATGAATATGTTCATAATGAAGGCAGGCTCTTCTTGCCAGAGGTCATTCCCAGCACATTGTCACATATTGCATAATAAGGTGAAATTGTTAGTAACCGTACTGTTGGTTCTTAGCTTCCATTTATGTGTATTGGAATTGTTGACATACTTGGATAGGCAGGATACTAGTGCAAGCAGAGGTCTATGTTGGAAATCCAGACAGGAATACCAAGTCCCAAAGCAAAGACAAAGTCAGGTGGAGAAAATATCTGTACCATGTAGATCAAAATAGCAATGGAAAACACAACAGATGGAGCTGTGAGAGAGAAAATGTCAAGGAGACATTGCAAATACTGCCTGGGATGCAGTGAAACTGAGAGGAAGATATAGAGAGCAATAACAATGGGTGAATGGGAGCTAGCAATGGACAGGTGTGAATATTTATAAGGCGCAGGATGTTGATCTATGGCATAAGAGTGTGGGTGTGGTCGTGACATGGACTTTCAAGTTTTTCCAAGTGTTCTCAAGAGCAACAAACCCCCTTTCTGTAACCGATGCTTTTATTATATCCTGTTGCAAATTAAGAATTAGAATGTGGGCTTCCCATTAGTGTGTTACCTCAAAATTTCAATTTCCAATCTATCCGATTTACGACCATCTGCACTTACGACCATACATATTTATATACCTGGCACCACAAATGAGGCCGGCGCTAGTGATTCTTCTCATTGTCAGCAGCGTCATGAACACATCGGCTCACATATTTCTCTGTTTCCTCCTAGCTTCATTTTTAATGTTTATAATTCTAGTGCGAACCTCTAAATGCCCACCAGAATGAAAATGTCATTACCTATGAATAAACCCACCAAGAAGGAAAGGAAGGCTATTGATTTGGACTTTAAAATGAAAGTGATAAAGCAATGTGAAAGTGGCAAAAAAGTGAATGCGATAGATCTCAGTAAATGCTGATGAAGAAGGAGCCCAAACATTAATCAAGAATTTGAATGAGTTACTTGGTAAAGAAGGCTATCAACCAGAACAAATATTCCACATAGAAAAAAATGGATTATTTTTGAAAAGGATAGCTGAATGTATGTACATACATAAATAAGCAAAAACCATGCCAGAGTTTAGAGCACACAAGGATCAGTTGAGTGTGTTGCTTGGTGGAAATGTCAAGATTTTAAGTTCAAGTCGTTCCTTTTATGCCATTCTTAAAATTTACATACATTTAAGAACATAGATAAGCACATAATGCCCATTTACTATTGTGCAAACCAAAACTTTGGGGGAAAAGGTGATATAAAGATGATAAAATAGTTAATTAAAATACTCATCCAACCTGTGTCCAATTCGACTTAAGCTCAGTCATTCAGAACCTAACCCGGTTTTAAGTTGACGAGTTTCTGTGTACTGATCACATGCCAATGATTTTTTTTTAAATCTCATCACATCCCCATTTGCAGTGGAGTGCTGATCCTCAATATGCATTTCCTTAGCTTCAGAACAATTCAGCATATGCTTATATTTATTTCCTATGAAGCATTAGTGATGCGTGGGTCAGCTTTAGAGCCACCTAAACCTGTCTGCAGTCTTGACAGGGTTACTTAGTGGCAGATACAAGACAGATGTTTGAGAGTGGATAGAAATTGAGGATAATAGACACATGTTGATGAGCCAGCCATCCTGCCGTGAAGTTTATAAAGTAATTAGAGGGCTTTCAGAGGGAGATGTGAACACTCTCTGACAAGACTGCCATATGCTGCACTTCAGGAACCACTAGATTGTATGACCAATCACATTAATGCTAAGAAAAATTCAACTGACATAGTGGAAGAGTGTTAGAGATGTACATAGAAACACTAACATAATTTAGAGTGAAGAATAGACATGTTTACATGTGAATTAATCTATATATGCTTAAACTGTATGTGGTCTGTTTAAGACGCAACCTTATTATCTAATTATGGGGACACTGGGATAGTCACTAGAAGCATTCTTTCTCATTACACCAGTCGTAATTATCAATTATTTTGCCTAAACACTTCTAAATATTGATGTCAATGGCTCCAATCATGGTGTCATTTAATGTTTCATGAGGGGTTTTCATTTTAACCCTCATAAACCACTTAAATAATGGGTATAACTTTGTCATCCCCCAGTAGACTCTAGGATAGAGGTGAATAGCTGAAAACATTGACTAAAACCTTCCTGGAACAGGTACTGTTAAAAGCCACAGACTTAAATTGAAGAAGATATAACATAAACACATGGGTTAGTAGCTTGTAATACTGACAGCACATAACAGAAGTTTCAGGTAATTTAGAGAAAACGAGTTTGACATTGAAATTTAACTTACTCAGGAAATTGACATTGATGAGAGGGGGCCTACTTAAAAACTGGCTTCCAGACATTTATCTCAGTTGTTTGAGGTCTTTTTAAAATCCAGAGGCAAAGTGTTAATTTGTGATGATGGACTATACAAATAAAATTGACTTGATTTTTTCTTTTTGATCATTTGAATGACTTGTTAGATTATAAAATATTTCATTAACTAGGAAGTGCATTATGACCAAAACGTCTGAATGGTTAGGGAGCTAATCACAAGGCATACTAGCGCCCCATAAAGTCCCCACATACAAGCCAGTTTTAATGAATGGTAGAAGCACATGTTTACTAAATTATTTACTCCCTCACATATGGAACCATCACACTATGGTAGCTCAGTGGTAGATTATGTGCAACAGGAATTGACAAGCTGGGTATTCCAGGTTTGATCTCACCACAGGGCATCAAGAAGGGTGTATGGCCTTAACCCGCCATGTTCCATCTAGGTCTGTGTCCACCTCCACAACATGGAGACTAATGAGGACTCATAAAACATATATATTTTATATCTGAAAAGGCTGTGATAGTGCCTCTCATCCACACAACTCAACCCAGTGAAGAGATATTTTTGTCAGTCTTGATAGTTTAGCACTAGCAAGTTAGATTCTCACTAGTAGGAGATTTCTCTGTTGAATTGAGTTCACTCAACACAAGTTTATTTTAATCAACTTATTTGCAGTCAGCTCTGCCTTTTAGTGCTGCACATTGACCTTTTCTTGGGCAGTTTTCACCTTAAGCCAGACGTTTTTGCTCCTCTGTCTTGGCCCATGAAGGGTCTTATTTCATTATTATGAGGCTCTACTAGAATGTCATAGCAGCCATCTGGAAACTTACAGTCTCACCCATGGCGACCTCCCATGGTTTCAAATGGCATGTTGTAGATTGTTCCCTTCCAATCTTTCAATATTAAAATGTATCTGGCAGCTGTTCCACAGCACCATTTGCTGTTTGAGCCACAGCTGTAGGGCACAGCTGAAAATCCACTTTTATGAAAGGGACTCACCACTTTCATCCAGTGTCCAGGCAGCTCACATAGTATCATTAGATACACCATCCCAGTAACACATTAAACCTCTAGACCGAATGAATCTGAAAGTTCTGTCTTTTAAAACAACTTAAATATTGTAACTTTTTCATGCATGATTAATGAGATGCTTTTTATGCACCTTGAGTGACACTCAGTTTGCTCCTGAGACTTGAGGGCAAAAATTAGCCCAATAAATCTCAAACAGGTCTATCGCAGCATATATGTTATGTCCTTTAGAAATATGATGCATCTCTTTGGAAAAAAAAAAGTGGGCTCAGTGGTTGAGTGTGCGCCTCTTAAGTCTGTGGTTAGCTGATTTGATCCCACTGTAGGACATCAGGAAAAGGGCATCCAGCTTTAATCCCTCATGGTCTATATGTGTGAAATATATGTTGTAAAATGCTTTGAGTGGTCGCTAGACTAGAAAAGCAATATATTGAAATAAGTCCCTTTACCATTTAAATTAGCAAGCCATCAACACGTATCGAGTCCCAAACGGTCATTGCAACTAATGCCTCCTTTAGCCAAAGTTTAGCGGAAGTGCAAATACAGCATAATGGTAAAATACGCTAAACTGTTGATATAGAATGCTCAAGGTACCCTTAGGTGTCTGTATAGAGATATGTTGGGTAGTGAAATTGACTAGCAGCTGTCTGCCCTTCTTCTACCATTGTCTTGGTCAGACTTCATAAACACTGCTTGCGTTATTACTTGCAAATGGTAAACCAGCCAGCACCACATCACTTTCAGTTCCTTTTTGAGGATTTTGTTTGTCTAATTTCTCAAAACACATATACAACATTGACCCGATGTCAAGATCTGTCATGTTCATTCTTGTCAGTCGAGTGCATGTGTTTTCGCAGTACTCCACATGGTCATGGTGGTGCATACCATCACAGACTGTACCCTTTAACTTTTACCCTGAACATAAATACTAACTATCCATAACCCAATAACCTAACATTTAATTGCTTATCTAGCTATAACATGCAACTTAACCACTATCTAGCCTGTATGTCATCTTTGGTCTAATTGTTGACAAATAAATTTAGTTGGCACTAGGTAAAAAAAAGTTAGTACCATCCAACGCTGCGCTAGGTTTAACATTGGTCTGTGAAATACTTGATGCGATCCCTATCCAACCATAATATCTTGCTTTACTTGGATATGTGTCACATTATGGAAGCAAGATATATTCTGAATGTCATTCAACTTCATCTTTAAGCTGATTTAAAACCAGGGGCACTATTTTTAGGCTTGAGCCAAAATGATATGCACTCAGCAAGGTAATTCACTCGGACATCATGTGTGTCTCAACTACTGATGTTACAGTATCTATTCTTCTACAAATCAGTTTGTTATCCACAGTATTTTCCTTCCTCTTCAAACTCGCCACCACTTATCTTATTTGTCTGCTTTTGGTTGCTATAGTGAAAATTCAAAAAGCTAAGACGTTATTTATACTTGCAAAGTACCTCCCCTCAGTAGACTAACCTTTAAAATGAGAAAACTGCAATCCGTTTGAATATGCATTAATGATTCAGATATTCATAGAAAGTATAAAAACAGTAATTTGTTTGCATGTGAATCTTCAAGATTTTTGTTGTTTGTTTGAGCCCGTCTCTTTATCTACGATGTATTATCCCAATTTTTTCCCATACCACATGTTTTCGTCTGCTTATTATTGGTTTGCATTATTTGGTTTGGTTTGCAAAACATGTAATCATGAAAACATGTAATCATCATGTTTTTGCTGAACATTTTCAGCAAGTATGATCTGCACAAAAAGTGGACATAGCAGTAACATGTAGAAAGTATGTGCAATAACATTTGCTGCTACTGTTAAATGACAATATGCCTTTACATATAGATCAGGGTGTTGATGTCAATGATTGGATATTGCGCTCAAGTATAAATGCCCAACATATGCTTAACATTTTTCAAATTATTATTCCACATACTGTTCAATTGAATACTGAATTGTTATTGCTAGTGAACCCAATGTATTAAACTTAAAGGTAGAATGTTGCAGAAGACATGGCAGTTGCCTATTGATTTTATATTCCTGGTAGATAGCACAAGTGTAAAGAAATATTGAAGACCTTGACATGATAGTGTAGTTGATGGTTTCACATTTGTGGAGACAGAATGGTTTTGAAGCCTATAGTGAGACTAGAGCAATTTCTCTTTGCAGATAATATACCAGCAGCAAGGCATTGATAGTAAGAATAGTTAAATTGTGTAATTCTTTTCAATCCTAGAATTAAGTTGATCGATGGTGTTAAGGAAAAAAAATTCTGAAGCTATGTAATTACATATTGTTTGGATTGTGTGTGTGTATGTGTTTTTTTTAGCATGCTCTCATGAGTGTAGTCATGCATGTGCATTTTGGGGATTGTTATGAGGGAGTTGTTTGTCAGTGTGCTTCAGTACGGCTATTATGTAATTTACTTTATTTATAGCTTGTGTTTCGGTTACGTAGATAATCTCACTAGCCTCCATTTGTATAAACCATTGGAGCAGACTGCATGATTCACTAAAAGGGCAAAAGTGCTGGTGGAAAATCCTCCCAACCAAGTGCAACAAATATTGAACACTTTGAACAGTTGTAGAGAGGGTGTAGACACTTGTTGACATGACCACTGTATGCCAGTACAGTACCCTATCGGATTTATAGTCTTTTACAGCCTGGCTCAGTTAAAGATTGACATGGTGTGTAACAAGAGACTGGAAAGATGTTTTTTAGCTTACCTATTTGGTGAAAAGATGTATCTAATCATGTTGGAGGTTGTGTGGTCAGGCGGAGGCCGACCACACACATGTGTTTTTGAAATGTCAAAAGATGGAGAGATATTGGGAGGGAGTCTGGAATCTGGAGAGGGAGATATTGGGATATGAAATACCAAAGACCTGCTTGGTATTATATCTAGAGAACATTCCACAAGATGAGGTACAAGGAGGAGATAAATATCTGGAGAAAGTATTATGGCAGGAAGGCAATTATGAGGGCCTGGTATAAGGTAGACCTACCCACTATAGAACAGTGGCTGAGTATTGTGGAGGAGATTTATGATATGGAGAGGTTCACACATACCTTGAGAATGCGAGAGGAACAGTTTGAAGGAAAATGGAAGATATTGAATGATTGCAGAAGGGGCGAGGGTGATAGCACTAGAAGGTGATGCCACTAGTAATTATAGTAATGACAACTGAACAGGACAGAATTTTTGCATTGTGACTGAATGGAATGACCTATAAGCTACTAATGGACATGTTTTTTTGTGTAAAATGAAAAAATCCTAATGGAAATTAAAGTTTTTTTTAATAAAATTAAAAAAATAAAAGATACCTAAAGCATCAGTGTATGTGAGGAATTTAAATTCAATAACATTTCCAAATTGTCATTTTTACCGAAATGTTTTAATTTGATATACAAAATATATTGCTTTTACTGCATAATTTGAGTAATATGGAAATTAAAAGTAAATATGTGTATGTACTGCATGTATATCCATATCATACCCGAGTGCTTAATGTCCAACTCACAAATAAATCTCTGCATACTAATAGACCATATCAAATGGATCTTAAAATATTTTGTCAAAATAGTTTGAAAAGGTAGACATTTTCTCTGACAAATGCTGTGTACGAAACTGGTCAGTGAAATGCAGTACATCCTGTGATTTAATTTTAACCTGATGTTGTCCACAAACATGAACAAATGGCCAGGTGGTGTCCCTGAATAGGACACCAGAACCTTCTTTTCTACTTCCTCCTTATACTGGGTAGAGCGGTCATCTGGCAATCGGAAGGTTGCAGGATCGATCCCCGGTCCTGCATACAGCATGTCGAGGTGTCTTTGAGCAAGACACTTAACCCCTAACTGGTCCACGAGCGCCAGATGTTGGCAGCTCACTGCTCCTATACAATAGGTTGGGTCAAAAATGCAGAGAAATCCAAATTTCCCTTTGCGGGACTGATAAGGGAATCATCATTTTATTATTGTTATTATTATTATTTTATTATTATTTTACAATTTGGCCACTTTAGGTGGAACAGGGAAACCCATACCACACCCATGCTTCTGTAGTAGTACCGAAGCCTGAATATGAAGTGCATGAATTAAAGACACAGCTACAGAAGTGGACACATTTGGTCAGTGCAAAGACTGACCGTGTGACAGTTAAACATGAGTTTCATATGTAGTTTGAGGAAAACTGTGAGGTAATTGTGAGACTTTTACATTATAGGACAATGCATGCCAGTATTGAACTGATAAAAAGACCCATTTTTGATATTATATACTTTGTGCCTGTGGTAAAGCCAACTAAAAAACATTAATTGTTTTTTTGTCCTCACTAAATCTCTAAGCACTTATGTTATTTGGATATTCAGAGTTTTTTTCTGTGATCACTGGTTTTGGTGTGCTGTTTGTAATAACAGTGTGTTTCTCCTCTCTATTCTTTTAGGTGGGATCCCATTTGTCCTGACTGGGGAGCTATTTGAGCAGTCCTACCGCCCTGCTGCGTTTATGATTGCCGGTGTTGTAAACTGGCTTGCCAACTTTGCTGTGGGCCTCCTATTTCCTTTCATTCAAGTAAGTGAGCCAGAGTGTGCATCTGTTTATGTGTGCATCTTTGTGCCATGTCTGTTCTTTTTGTTGTAATGTCTATATGCAATTTTCTGTCGCAAGTTCCTTTAAAAATACAATATTATAAGACTTGCAAACCTAAAACTGTCTGGAAGTGTTACTTTATCTTGATTATTGAAGGCTTCTTTCTCTTGGTAGATGACTATTGGGCAAGACAGTCAAATACCACCATATATTTTCATTTCACATTCTCATCTTCCCTCCCTTTCTACTAAGTCTTATAATATTGTATCTCATCTTGTCTTTTCCTCTTCGTCCTCTCTCCACTCAGAATATTTCAACTCTGGATTCAAGCACCCACTATCAACTGTGTATTTAGTGAACATATTCCCAAACTCTCCACTTGGATAATACAAAACCATACATATGCACACACACACACACACACACACACACGGCCATGTGGTGGCTTGCAG
>OMLC01046714.1:10494-21663 GCA_900302585.1 Regalecus glesne | reverse complement strand
CTAATAAATGCACACACACACACACACACACACACACACACACACACACACACATATATATATATATATATATGAACTTCTTTTAAGTGACAGGCTCTGATTAAAACAGGTTCAAGTTAGGGGGCTCTGAGAAAAAAGGTTGAGAACCCCTGCTCTAGAGGGGCATTAAAACGACAGAGCCATAGGTAACTCGAAGAATTCAGGTTGGGGGTGAGTGTGTAGTGAAAACTAGAAGTCATTAATATCAGAAAAGAACAATAGCACTGCATTTAAAAAACCCACAGGGGACAGTAAGATCTTATCTGTTGGTAATTAAGCCAAGAGAAAGAAGAAGGAGGGAGTTTATATATGTATGACCTTGTATTATTCAGATGTTTTATTGTTTTTTTAACCATTATATACAATGGAAAGAACCAGTATATCCCTGCCCACTCCTGGGAGACTGGCCAATACATGATGATGATAATGATGGTAATGAAATCGGATGACGGTAACACAAATACAAATCATGGTTTCAAAAAACATTAAATAAACCCTTTTCATTTTTGTACTGTTATTTTGAGAGTTTCAAGTAAACAGTCAAATTACAGAGAGTGGATTCGTGGAATATTTTCAAGGGTTTTGTGGAATGAGGGAGTAAGTTGAGCGTCAAGCTAAAGCTTTAAAAGGAACCTACGACTACATTTATGGTTCCAACATTTAGCTGGTTACATGGAAACTGAACAATGAGGGTCCAAGAAGAGAAAATCCCCAACTTCGCAGCCACTCTCCTTGTCATCCCCCTTCACTATATTGGTCATTACATATTTCTTCGGTACCCCTTGGTCTTCGAAGCATTTACGAATGCCATTCACGGTTATCCAATGTTCTGCTGGGTACCATCGGCTGGTTTGCACTTCCTTACAGCCTTGCTGGATTGCCCTCACCTCATTGAGAGCTGTGCGCTACTCCATCACTGCCTATGTGTAGTCTGGTAGAATACAGATCTTATCCCCCTTCAACTGTTGTCACTTGATTTTTGTAAAATTTGTTTGCATTCCTGATGATAATGGCATCATATTATCCAGGCCCTGAAGGGAGGTCATCCTACTGTCTTTGCAAAAATCAATGGGCACGGTCCAGCATGAGATACTTGTCCAAACAGAGCCGTTTTCAGCTGTTGAGCCATAAACCCAAGATGTTTTTTGCCATCTTCACAACCCTCTTTAAGGCCAGTGATACAGAGGTTACAGCACCATGAGCGGGCCTCGATGTCATCATGAGTTTACCAAGCATTGATGTCTTCCAACGCCTTTATATAGTTAGAGCATACGGTATTGACTGATGTAAGCTGTGCTCTCATCTAGTTTCTCTTGCTGAAGGAATCTTGCCCAATGTTTCCTTTTATCTCATTTCCTATGTATGTGACCTCGGACAAACCTGGGAGATGTGTAATCGGTGCCAGTGTGGTGGTTCAGACTATGATGCTTGGACTGATGTGTCTACTGCTATTCCCACCTCTTAAAGATCATCATCCATTTGTCCACATTAGAAATGTGATGAATCTGGGGTGGCATAGCTCAGTGGGTAGAGCGGTCGTCTGGCAATCGGAAGTTTATAGGATCGTTCCCCAGTACTGCACACAACATGTCGAGGTGTCCTTGAGCAAGACACTGAACCCCTAAATGCTCACTTTGTGTACGTCGCTGTGGATAAGAGCGTCTGCTAAATGCCTGTAATGTAATGAATCTTGGCCCGGTGGCTTGATCTGGTGTGTTTGCATATTAGCTCTTTGTTGATTAGTACCCTCACTATGAAGGAGGTTATCATTATTATTACTGTTTTATCTTTTGTAAATTAAGTTACAATTCTGTTATCCTGATCATGTTGTTATGCTGTAAATTGTGTCTTATTCTGTGTACACATCACCCATTGCACTGCTGTCCAACGTGGGAGAGAGATCCCTCCTCTGTTGCTCTCCCTGAGGTTTCTTCCAATTTTTCTCCCTGTTAGGGTTTTTTAAGGGTGTTGTTTCTTATCCAATGTTAGGATCTAAGGACGGGATGTTGTGTTAATGTAAAGTCCACTGAGGTAAAGTTTCAATATGTGATAATGGGCTATACAAATATAATTTGCTTGACTTGACTTGATCATTTCGTGCTTTAAGGATGTCTATCTGGTACTTCATTGCTGAAATGTCACACTCAAAGTAGGTAATATAGCCTGAGTGGTCAGTGGCTTCAACCACTGACCACACAGGCTATCTGCTTACCCAGCCTTAAATTCTGAGCTTTTGCTGCGTCGATAGCCTCATGCAGCTCTTCTCTCAGCTAGTCCACCGTGGCATTGATTAAAGTAGCTTGACTCTCGGCCTTCTCCTCAATTTTGGCAAATAGCCCCGTCTTCGGTTTGTTGAGTGGATGATAGCAAAGGCCCTGGGCTCACCATCACATGCATCGTCGCTACTAGCCTGTGAGCTACTGTCAGTTGTTGTTGTTTTTTCCCCATTTCTACTCACTTGGATGGGTAATGATATGCCTGAAATGAGTAGCTCATGGTAGACTTTACCCTGCGTATGAACTTGGCAGAAGGATTTATTCAGTAAATTAATTCAACCGTTCAGGTGAGGAGCTTGGTAAGAAACATCCTCACATGTCTCCACTGGAACTTGTGTGTGTGACCTAGTAAATCTCATACCCTCCATTCTGAGTTCTTTCTTGTGCAGCAATTTTCATTTGGCCGGCCATTAATGCAGAACGATGAAAATTTCATGGCTCAGTGATGAGCATTTGTTAGCAACCAATACGTTATTGGGTGCTAATTGAAAAAAGGGGAAAAAAACAACAACTCTTGAGTTAGCCCATCTTCATTATCTTTCAAAGGAAAAATCCCTGACCAATTTTGTTTGAGCCAGAAATCGCATCTCTATGTAGTTCCCATTTCCAGAGGAATTACATAATGTTTCGTTTACCCTGGATTTGTTTTGAATGCTTTTAGTCACATAAACTTGCAGCCATGTGAAAAATATCGTTAAGGTCCTGAGGAGATCATCATAACTGAAATGGTTATTGGTTAGTAATACGAACCTGTTGTCTTGAATCTTCAGATGACTGTTGTTGTCCCACAACAACATCAAATACAATCAAAGCATACAGAGATACCAACAAAAAGGATCAGTCGTAGACTGTGGATACAGCTATCTGCATCACCTAAGTCCAAATAACCATGGTGAAGAACAGTGTCATTATTTCATGCAACTGTTGTGGTTTGTTTGACAAGAGGGATTATTCATCAGGGGTTACATCAACAAGAACAAAAACAACTTGAGAAAAGATTAGATTATTTACAAGCTCCTCAGTTAGCAATACCTGCACAACCAACCAACACAAAAGGATACGGAAGCATGCTCAGTACCTTTATGTAACTACACTAGGTCAAAGTATGTTCCAAGGTTTTAATGTCTGTACACACTGACAATAAGTGCATGTATGGTAATTAAGCCACCTTGTTTGGTCTTTGAATTCTTACAATGAAATGCGCCCTCTGCATTTAACCTGTTTTTTGGTACAGGAGCAGTAGGCAGTTGCAGTGCCCAAGGCACAGTAAGGGGTTCAATGTTAAACTTGACACTGAAATACACTTTCTGAAGGAGCCGGGGATCAAACAACCCACCTTTTGATTACTAGACAACCTGCTCAACCTCCTGAGCCATGCTGCCCCTACAAATGTGTATACATAAATATATGCATAGATGCATTAATTAATTACACCATTCTGAAATTCTTCCTTGCTGTGACAGAAAATACTGAGAACCTAGTGGAATTTATTTGATATTCAGTATTCATGTATTTTCATCATAAATAATGATGTTAGTGTGCAAAAGCAAGCCCAACCAAAGCAAGGCAAGCCTCAAGCGTAGGAAGATAATAGTTAATCCTTCACCCCTGGAGAATTTTCTCCTCAGGCTTGAAGTGTTAGTGTGAGAGAAGTTACCGTCTGTGTCACAGTTAACTCAACTTATCCACATACTCTCCTTCAACTGCTAAAAAAGATATCAGATTTGATTGTTTCTCTCTATGGCCTCCGCCTTGTGATGGTACTCAAGTGTTACTTCAGCAATTAATTGGTTTTTAATCTTTTAAAGTACAATTACGCACACATGCATGTGTGTGCATCTGCACACACACACACACACACACACACACACACACACACACACACACACACACACACACACACACACACTCACACACACTTGTAATTCAGATTTAATTACACTGCCTATCACTCTTCAGCACAAACAGAGAGCACAGCCAACCTGCAGTAGGTCAGGTTTCACTTAATTGGTTTGAAGGCACTTTGATCACATGTGAAAATAGAATCTACCACGTTTTGATTGCAGGAGAGTCTCGTCATCATAACGAATGTGCTAATAAAGGCAAATCTTTCTCATTCAACCGTTCATTTACATTGAGCAGTTTCCCATTAGTTATAAAAGTCAGTCAGGGATCATGGTTAACTACTTGCACATTACAGCACAAGTAACAGCTGGTGCACATCTATTTCTGTAACTTCCCATCCCAAATAAAGGAAAAGAGAAGACATTATTTGTCCGGGTACTGGAATATCCCAAAGTGTTGAGCCTGCAAAAAAACCACGGGTGTTCAATTATCATCCTTTGTGCATAATGCAAGTGCAGCCTGCGGCTTTATGTTGTGTGAAATATGGGATCCGTTGTTAGTGATAAAACCGTTATTGCACTTTAGACTACTAGTTGCTGTGTGTGTATGTACTATATGTGATGAAGAAAGTCAAATATGTAGATCTGAACTTCAGCTCCATCTCTCTTTCCCTTAGGACGCCGTGCAGCATCTTTGAATCCTGTTATCAACTACCATTGTAACAACAGGTGAGGGCTACATGAGCCAAAATGGTAAATAGTAAATATAAGTAGTTTTTATGCTGCTTTTCTGGTCTAGTGACCACTCAAAGTACTTTGCAATATATGCCTCATATTTACAAAGCGATCAAGACAGCCTCCCTTGATGCCCGGTGGTGGGATTGATCCTGTGACACTTGACTTTGAGGCACCGACTGACTTACCACAATGGCCAAATACAACCGTTCAGATGGGTGAGAGCCTCCAATAGGTTAATTGTATTTCTGAGAATGAAAGATATGTATCATTGTCTTTTTGCAGGTAAGGAAATCCCAGAGAGTTGAATCATTTCATTTGGCGAAAATGTTTACTGGGAGCAATGTTTCATCACTCACTCAACAAAAAGACATGCAAGTTAATGTACCCCAGACAAAGACAATAGGTAAAAGAACTGGAGTTGGTCCCTTTGTACTGCAGCTCCTCACTGCTCTCATAAAATAGGATTGGCTACATGCAGAGAAAAAATATCGTTGTATGAATATACAATAACAAATGATCAATAGACCTCTTCAATCTCATGTGACTGCATCCACCCTTATAAACAACACAGATGCATAATGACCAGACCAAAAAATATGATTCCGTAGCCGCGGTGTAATCGGGTGTATATAAAGTCAGGGCAATACACATACAGCAGCGCAGATCATGGGCAGCAAGGGATGTGCTCTTATTAGTTTTAATGGCATTCAAGTGAGAAAACGAGGATTCGCATGTGTAACTTGAGCCAAATGTGAGAATAAAAAGTGCAGGGATGCTTGAATGGGGCATTTCTTGTGGCTGACTTCATGTGTCCGGAACTTTTCAGAACCTGCGAGCTCTAATCACTATCACAAGTGATGACTGAATGTCAATTAGTTTGAACTGTAAGGATGCCTCATCCAATGATGTTACCACCTCCTTTACTTTCAATGCAAACTCCCTCAACATCCACCCACACAGGAACAGTTTTTCACAAATCTCATTACTTTAGTGGGGATACTGAAATTGTCAAATTTAGTGGCAAAGTTAGCTTGCAGTTCTTCTATAAATCCCGTCATGACCTCAGTGATTTCTAGGCTTGTTGCCTGCAGTGTGGGAAATGTAAAGTTTGGCCTGATCATAGAGCAATGGAGAAAAGTGTGAGCTTTTTTTCCGAAATAGCTGAAGTCTCTCCACAAATTGCATGACTGTTTTATCTCTGCCCTGCAGCTCCTTATTGAGTTGGTTCAAGTGATGGAAAACGTTATTCAAACAGCAGCGGAAAATGCGTCATTCTCCATTAGATACATGAAAGTATGTGCCTTCCTCTGCTTTGAACTATAGAGAAATGCTAAGATCTCACACAGGTCACAACATCCTTTAATATGTTTCATCTACTAAGTCACCTAATGTCATTGTGAATGAGCCAATCATTATATTGAGCTGACGTTTCAAGACAATAACTGATGGCAAAGGCAGTGTTTTAAGCTCGAGGTACAGTAAATAAAGTTAATAATTACCATGAACAAGTCCATTGTCTCTTTTAACTCACCACTTTGTTTTGCGCACAAGAGGCTTTGGTGGATAAGCGAATGTAGCAACCTCAGCTGAGGAGACACAACTGATAACCTAGTGGACAGGCCTTGTATCCTGGCCATTGAGGGTCCACCATCAGCTACTAGTATGTTAATGGGGGAAGGCACAGCTCAGCAGGTAGAGCGGTCGTCTGGCAATCAAAAGGTTGCAGGATCAATCCCCGGTCCTGCATACAGCATGTTGAGGTCTCCTTGAGCAAGACACTTAACCCCTAACTGCTCCCCGAGCGCCATACGTTGGCAGCTCACTGCTCCTATACAATAGGTTGGGTCAAAAATGCAGAGAAATACAAATTTCCCCTCGCGGGACTGATAAGGGAATACTTATATTATTATTATTATGTTGACAATGCAACTTGGTCTTCTCAAAGAATAACACAATTTCATTCAAGAATAGCTCACTGGTCATGTCTCCCTCAGGAGAAAGGATTCCAAGTAGTTCCTCCTGGAAGCATTCTCCATCAAAGAATCTGGTGTGGCACAGTTGCTCTACATCAATATTATTGATTGATTCATCCACAGCAAGCGACATCACTTCTTTCTTCCGCATTTGTCCACAAGTGTCCCAAAAATGTCTGATCCAGGGGCCTCTTATCTACTCTTCTCTCCTTGCAGTTGAATTGTTTGATATTGGAATGTTCTTGACTGAATCAATCAAGCTAGTTCAATTACCTCCTCAATTGATGCAAGCATAGACTCTTTGACAATCTGTATCTGTAAACAGCTTTGTCTTTTTGTTTAATATCCATGCCACTCGTAGTGATGCTGATTCTTGTTACAGAGTAAACACATGGGCCTGGCACGGACAGATATGAACACCTATGAATGCACACCTCTCTGTCCATTCCCTGTTTTCGGAGTCAACTTTTTGTTTTTTAAAGTATAAAGAGACATTTTGTCCAATTAACCAGGCTAATGTGCTAGACAAAAAGGCCGCAAGTGCCTAGAATAGTGCGGTGAGATGTGAAAATGGGGACAGCACATACATCAACCAAGGATTACTTCTTTTTTTACCATGAGTAGTAGAGCAAAACGTAAAAAAGAAATAGTAAAACGTAGTGAAGAGTGCCTTTCCTCCTACACTCCTCAGATTATGAACATAGGAATAGTGACTGAGTGGTGTGAAAGCCTTGTGTAGGCTGAAACCAAGGAGAGACTTTATTCCTACATGCTTTTCCAGTCATGAAAACCAATAACTCCTAGATTTACCTTTTCCATCTGTGAAACGTCTCCAGACTATGTCCTGCTGTAACATAAAACTCCACAGAAGTTTTAGTCATTGCTTTGTTTTCAACATGTAATGACTACTTCAATGCCATCCCATCAAAAGAAAGAAAAAAATTACTCCCTTTTCAGTCCCGCAAGGGGAAAATTTGGATTTCTCTGCAATTTAACCCACCTTTTATATAAGAGCAGTGAGCTGCCAACGTGGCGCTCAGGGAGCAGTTAGAGGTTAAGTGTCCTGCGACACCTCGATGTACTTACTGCGGGACGGGGATGAATCCTGTAACCTTTCGATTGCTAGACGACCGCTCTACCCACCGAGCTATGCTGTCCTTAAAAGTTGGATTTCTCTGCATTTTAACCCAACCTATTGTAAAGGAGTAGTGAGCTGCCAACATATGACATCTCGGGGAGCAGTTAGGGGTTCAGTGTCTTGCTCAAGGACACCACAACATGCCAGAGATTGATCCTGTAACCTTCTGATTGCCAGAGACTGCTCTACCCACTAAGCATCCCAAACAAACTTGTCACTGACTTCACCTTATCCTTAGTTTTGGAGCATGGATTATTACATGTTTAAAGTTCCCAATATCGTATTGAAATTATCTGATGTTAAATAGGGCATACTTCAGGGAATACCTCCACATTACATTACAGGCATTTGCCAGACGCTCTTATCCAGAGCTTGTACAAGTGCATAGGGTCAAGGTACAAAGGATACTGGAGCAACACTAGAAGCTAGATAACAATCATAGTGCCATCATAAGACTCTGACGCAATGTCAACTAAGAAACACAAACCAAAAAAACTAACACGATTGCATGGGCCTAAACCAGGGGTGAGCAAACTTTTTGGCTCGGGGGCCACATTGACTTTTAAATTTTGACAGACGGGCCGAGTCAGCACAAGATACGATACATATAAAAACTGCATTTACTAACAGTACATATTAAAAAAACAGAAAAAAGCATTAAAAACTGCATTTATTAAAGCATAAAAGTATGTAAATACTTTTTAATGAGAACAGTGTTGTTGATCACATATTTTAGCCAGTGTAAAGAAGTCTGGTGTTAATCCTGTTGTAGCAATTCTCAGAACAGATCTGAGGTGTTCATCACTCATCTGGGATCTGTGGGGTGCTTTGTTGATGTTCATCACACTAAAAGTCTGTTCACACACGTATGTAAAGCCAAACAACACCAGCGTCCTCTGTGTCGTCTTCAGGATATTTGGACATTTGCTTCCGGGTCTTGTGAGAGGGGACATGACACCAGCTTAAGTGCCCTCTCAATTTTTCCAAAATCACAAAACCGACGGCAGAATTCCTCATGCAAGTCATCTAGTGATTTCTTATATTTTTACATGTTGGCCTCTTTTAACATAGCCAGTGTAGGGAAATGAGAAAATGACTTGTCTTACAGTTGCTTCGAAAATCAAACCAGCTTGGTTTTGAAGGCTTTGACGCTTGCTTGCATTTCATGCACTAACTGGTTTCTCCCTTGTAGCTTCACATTCAGCTCGTTCATGTGTGTCAGTATGTCCACAGTAAAAGCTAAATCACAAAGACAATCTGTGTCATTCAGCTCAGGAAAACTTTGAGTATTCTCAAGTAGCTCCAAAAATGAAATTATCTCCTGTTTGAGCTCCCACAGACACTGACATTCTTTTCCCAAACTTAACCAGCGGAATGGTAAAGTTAGTCCACGTGATCAGCGTCAGTTTCTTCAAGAAATGGAATAAGTGACGATAGTGAAGTCCCCTCGCTCGAATAGAATTAACGAGTTTCACAACTGGCTTCACTACGTGGTCAAGCTGCAGCACGGATTAACAAAGTGCTTCCTGATGAATTATGCAGTGTAGGAAAAAGACCTGCTGGTCAGGGTTATCCTTTTCCCCCCTGTCCTGAATTCTCTTGAGCATTCCGACGTTTTTATTCCGGTCAGATTTGGTGATCCATCTGTGGTAGCGTTGGAGAGCCTACTCCAAGGTAACTTGAGCCTCTCTATGACCGATGACACGCTGTTAAAAAAATCTTCTCCCCGTGTTTTTCCTTTAAGAGATTCCATCTCCAAAAATTACTCCGTTAT
Organism: Regalecus glesne; assembly: GCA_900302585.1. Taxonomy (NCBI): domain Eukaryota; kingdom Metazoa; phylum Chordata; class Actinopteri; order Lampriformes; family Regalecidae; genus Regalecus; species Regalecus glesne. The sequence continues at coordinate 11,881 of OMLC01046714.1, read as the reverse complement.
CTCGAAATTCTCATTAATCCCTCTGATAGAAATTAAAAGCTGAGCGGTGTCTTTTATATCATTGGTTTCGTCCAGTGCCAAAGAATATCATGTAAATGACTCAACTTTTTTGTTTAGCTTGCTAGTTAAGTGTTTGTCATTACTTCAATACGGCGAATCACTGCCCTGCGTGATACGCTATTTTTTTCAAATTTGTTCTTGCTCTCAGGACATAAAATACTTGCTGTCTCTATCATACACTCTTTAAGAAACTCCCCTTCGAAGAAAGGCTTGCTGCCTTTTGCTACTTTGAATGCCAGTAAATAACTTGCCATACGTTAGCATGCTTGGTGTCTTGATGCATGCTCAATAATCCAGGTAGGGAAATCACAAAAGAGGTGAATCTGTTCAGCTGGATCAGATGTTCATTTCAGAAACGTTTCGTCACTCACCAAGTGACTTCTTCAGTCTGAGCTGAAGGCAAACATGCTTGGTGGAAAAGTGGCGGCTGATGATGTATTCTTTAAAAACCCCAACGGTTTCTTGGCAAATAAGATGAACAGCCATCGACCCGACTTCAGTAAAAAAGTATTTAGGCATCTATTCTTTCTTAAACACACCGCACTAACTGTCGACTTTTATTTTGACATAGCTGCAGATGGGTTCTAATCTGACCAGTAGAAGAAGAGAAAAAATAAGAAATGGCGGTCGCTCGAATTCTTCTTCTCTCATCCCAGTCACTGCACCTGTTTCGCAACCTGGTGTTGAAATGCCCATCAGTACAAGTCAAAATTAAATTAATGCAATCGTTTACATCAAACATAAATTCACTACGTCTTGATGCATGATCAATAATCCAGGTAGGGAAATCTCAAAAGAGGTGAATTTGTTCAGCTGGATCAGAGGTTCATTTTTGAAACGTTTCGTCACTCACCAGGTGACTTCTTCAGTCTAAGCTGAAGGCAAACATCCCCCTCCTTATAAACAGTACCGTGATGCCACACAACAATAGGTTTGTTTCACATGCAAGTTGGGTGATCAACTGCACATTCAGTGACAAAGGGCACCATTCACAGAGGATTGGGGAATGTTCGCCATCACGGCATTGTAAGACGCAGATAGGTGTACTCTCAGGCCACCGCCCCTATTCAGCGAGGGTCGCTCCCTCTTAACGTAGATGGCCTCCTTCACCCCCCTCTCAAACCAGCGTTCCTCCCTATCAAGGATGTGAACATCATCATCTTGAATGAGTGGCCACTCGCCTGTAGGTGGGTGTAGACCGCAGAGTCCTGACCCGACGTGTTGGCTCTCCTATGCTGCGCCATCCTTTTAGCCAGCGTCTGTTTGGTCTCCCCGATGTACAAGTCACTGCAGTCCTCCTGGCATTTAACAGCGTACACTACGTTAC